>CM076572.1:64671933-64873359 GCA_034641835.2 Pinus albicaulis | reverse complement strand
CCTGCATCATACCGCCCATAGCACTACCACGAAGAGAATCTGCCGCACGCAACTCAATTGCCGAGAAGTACAACGACGCCCGTCCAACTCGTTTGACAAACAAATCAAGTTTCCCTCCACCACTGAGGCCTCCTAGATGCTGAATCACGTTATCACTCTGGAGACACTATCATGCTGCAACACTGCACTGCGGCGTCTACATCATACTGCTCCCTCTTCAGCTCTTCAGCTCCTCTTGCTCTTCAATGTGGTCAACTGCAACCATCTCCCGACTCATCCCGCTACCGTCTAAAGGCTCTCGTAGCTCGTATGTGATCCAAGAGTAGGGTTGACTCAAAGATCCTGCCAACCGTCTATGGATACTCTATATATCCATGTCACCCCATCATCATCAAAGCCATCTTCATTTGTTGTTGCTGCCTTGGAATCAAAAGCTCCTTTGTCCTTCTTCTTAGGACAACTGTTGGCGAAATGACCAAGATCACCACAGTTAAAGCATCGAACCTTGGAGAGCTTCTTCTTCTTCCCTTTGCTTCTTTTCCTTTGATGTAAGGGTTGCATCCTCCTCCTCTTCTTTCTTTACTTTGGCTGATCAACTTCCTCCACTAAAAGACTTCTTGGCGATCCTCCTAATCTCCTCTTGGCGGAGAACAGCCCACATATCTACCCATGATGGTAACAATGCCCTTCCTAGAATACTCTGGACAGTCGTTTCCCATTCTTCAGAGACAGCATTAAGGGTTGTCCTCACTAGGAGCCCTTCGTCTGGAGCAGCACCCATGACAATCAGCTGGTCACGGATAGCTTGGAGTCTGAAGAGAAATGGATCTATCACTTTGCCCTTCATCATTTGGAACACCCGCATCTGATTCTCAAGAAGCATTCTTTGCACAGATCCGCCTTGGTACATCACCTCCAAAGCCTTCCACATAGCATTTGTTGTATTCTTACTAGCAATATGCGGAATCACGTGGTCCTTGACTCCGTCTATGATTAACCACTTTGTCCATGCTTGATTTTCTTCATACTTCTTGAGTGGATCTACATCAGTTGGTACAGCAAGTGTCTGCTCTGCATGATCTTTGAGACCATACTCATCTAGAACTGAGAGGATTCTGGCCTTCCAGATGACATAGTTGGACATGCCATCCAATCTGTCTTGATCCCTCAGTCCATATCGAGCCATCTTTGCTCAAATCTGAAGAAACAGTACTTCTCCCTCTAGATCTAGGTTTCTTGGTGACTAGAAACCCTCTAGTAACTGCTTCTTGCTCAAATTTTACTTCCCTTCCTTGAAGTCTTCCACCAAATTTCAAATGGACAGTATTCTTCGATCCTCTTGATCGAATCTCAGATTTGTTTGGCTCAAATCTGCTGAATAACTGTCTTCCTCCCGCCTTTGTTGCCTTAGCTAGGCACAATTCTGCACCTGCAGAATCTCTACCCCAGCAGCACTACCGAAGATCTGAAGCACTGCTTTCAGAACTTGGTTGAATTCTTCTGCAACAAGAGAAGTGACTGGACAGCGTCATCCTGGCTGGCCCAGGGCAGTCCCAACGTGGCTCAGAAGTGGACTGTGTAACCCCAGATTGGGTGACGCAGTCCTTACGTTGCCCTGGGAAGGGTCTACGTAAGCCCAGAGGCCTTCTGCAGCTTCAACACTATCTTTTGGATCTGCTTTCTCTTGCTGTCAAGACGCCTTTTCCGGATCTGCTGCTTCTTTTGCCACCCTGCAAAAAAAATAATTCTTCGACTGATTGTTGGAGATTCAACTTGATCTGCTATCGCTCTGATACCAAGTGAAAATTCTACTGCAATGTATTGGTTTATTTCCTCCTACTTGATTTAATTTATACAAGTTATTTCCAGAAATTAGATTCAGAAAATACCGAAAATAAACACAACTACAGCCTACACATGCAGATCATTTACTGAATAATTCACTCATGCAACAAAGTGACACATGGATTTTTGGACATAAGTCCCCAGAAAAACCAAAAGCAGGAAAAGCGGTTCAGCAGATATGAGGGTTTATTATTAAGTAGTTCTGAGTACAGCAAATGGGGGTTCCAACCTTGGAAAACCCGACAAAGAATAAAAGATACAAGATCTGCAGCTAACCTGAAGATCTAGTGCCAAATTACTAACTGATCCACACCCTCAAACGGGATTTACAGGACTCCGCCCGAATCTGGCCCTAGAAACCCTCAGCGTTGCCCTTGAAGCCTCAGCGTTAGCCTTGCTACCCTCAAATGCCATTGCGCTGCACCAGAAGGGAGTGTGTCACCCTTGGAAGGGTCTCACAGCCTCACGTTGGCCCTAAAAGCCCCTCAGCGTAAGTTCTGAAGCCTCCTAGTGCCTCTGCACTATCCTATGTAGCACCTGCGTAGCTGTTGCCTGGCTTCTCTGTGTTGTCCTTGAGCTGCTCCTCTTGCCTCTTGCTGTCTCTTGGATCTTGGAATCAGATCATTCCCTCAGCCAATACTACCCCTCACTGTAGGAAATTCCACTGGAAATCCTTCACAAAACCGCCCTAGAATTCCAGATCTATTCCTAAGTTCTACAGAAATTGTGTGACTTCAACCGACCCTCAAGCCTTTCTCTTATACTTTTTCGTTGAACCCTTCAACGGCCGAGATTAAATCATCCATCAACTACGAGATAAAAGATCGCTTGATCCATGTGACTTAAGACAATTTCAACACATGTATTAATTAATCTATTTCAATTATTTTATTTTCCTAAGTTAGACTTAGGAAATCCATTAAAAATACCACTATTTATTCCTCGAAGCAGGGTTGCTAGGAAGCTTCAAACCCCCCTCGTTCCCGTTTCCGAAACGCACTTTGTGCGGGAGCGTTTTGGAAACGTTCGGAAACGCGCTTCCAGAACGTCGTCGGAGCGCGTTTCGAGCGTTTCCGAAACGCTCCTCGCGGAGCGTTTCAGAAACGCTCGGGAGCGAACGCTCTCGAGCGCTTCGATGCGCAAAACGCTTCGAGCTAACGCTGAGCGCTCAGGGAGCGTTCGCTCCCGAACGCTCCCTGGAAAAAAAAACGCTTCCTGCCAGGCGGAAATTTTTTTAAGTGAAAAAACGAATTGTTTATAAGGGGGGAGGGGTTCATTTAGCTACTCTTTCCCTACGCGGACCCACGCATGGCCAGAAATGGGTTTTAGGTAAGGGAAGCATTGACATTTCATGGTAATGTTAAATTCTTAAAGTAAAAGTGACATTTCCTTTATTTTTCATTTTCATCCTTTTACTTAAATTTTTAACATTACCATGAAATGACTCAGGATGTTTAAGAGTGGTTTCGACCTCATTTGATTTCATATGGAGAAACTAGAATTTTAGGTTTCACTCAAAATTCAGCAGACTTAATGGTTTTCAGGGTTTCATGGTTTGGGAATTTGCAATGTTTCCATTTGATTCTATCATGTGTAAGGGTATGATATTGGCATTTGATCAAGAGCATGGAGTCCTTTAAGAACCTTGATGTACCCTTCAATCAAAGGAAAACAACTGGTTAGGCATGCTAATCTTTTTCTACCGCATTTTAAGGTTGAGGAGATGAACCCTTCACTCAAACCAAAATCATTGGTTAAGCATGTTAAACTTTTTCAATTTCTATCATGTTATAAGGTTGAGCAATCCAAGTCTGAAGACTTTGAGCTAGATGATGTTTATGTATCTCTTGTTGATGATCCCATAATCCATTTCTAGTAGCGATGAATCAATGATGAGTTTCATGAGAGACCATGTTGCTCAGTGATTTGTAGTTTTGATGTCTATTTTTGCTACTACTACTACTACTAAAGCTGTAGAGGAGTTTTAGGAGTCCTCAAACTTTGAGCCATATTATTTATGTAGCTCATGTTGATGATCCCTTGTCTAGTAGTGGTGATGATTTTGATCATGATGAGGAGTGATCATGTTGTTGATCACTAATATGTAGTCTTGTATTAGGCCAATGGCCTCATACTTGTAGCATTGTAGCTTGTAGCTTGGCATCAGCAGCACCGCCACACACAGGGCCAGTCCCACCATCTACTGGTAGCAGTGCGGGTGCGGGTGCCAGTGCCAGTGCCAGTTCTCGATATCACACTATTGTTCCTTTGCAGATCCAGCCTCCACCTTCTAGTCATGGTCGTGGTACTCCTGAGAGTACTAGAAGACCACCATTTCCTCGTGGCTCGCACAAATTAGACATTTCTCGTGGGCGTGACAAGGGGCCAGCCAGTAGATAAAATAGATTTGTTGTTTACTAGTCTTTTCTATTTGTTGTTGACAGTTGAATAGTTGAAACTTGACTCTTTCATATATTTAATGACAATTTAAGTTTGAAGTTTGAATTTGAAAGGTGAAACTTTGAAGTTGGTATTTATAAGTTTACTGTTTACAAGTCATTATGAATTATGAATATGATGCTTCATGAAAGTTATATGGTGATCAATGAATCAATGATGATAAATGTTATATAATATCAATGATGATAAATGTTATATAATATCAATGATGACAAATGTTATATATCAATGATGATAAATGTATATTGAATTTTGAAATCAATGAATCAATGATGATAAATGTTATATATCAAATTATCAATGATGATAAATGTTATATATTGAATTTTGAAAGCTTGAAACCTTCAAATTGATGATTTGCGAGACTCAAGAGTCAATATGTTGTATGCTTCCAACTTGTGGGCGTGGTTGATGAAGATTATAACTTCTAGATGATTGATGTTATATGATTCAATCTATTTTTTTATGTTTTTTATGTCTAATTCATCATTCTACATGTTTTTGTTGACATATATGCATCAAAATATAAAAAATATAAAAAATATTAAAATATATATATATATATATATATATATATATATATATATATATATATATATAAAAACGCTTCGAAACGCTCCGGACTCGGAAACTTTTAAAGCCTGGCGCTCCGCGCTTCGCTTCCGCTCCGCCCCCCGCGTCCCGCTCCCGCTCCCGCTTCCAAGTAAACTTGACTTGAACACAACTTGAAATTTCTCAAATCCATTTATGGGTCTTGTAGATCAAGTGTACTCTAGTCCTTCAACAAAATTTGGAACCTAGAGCACAAAAGATGCTACCCCAAATACAAAAAATCTCAACACAAACATCCTCATAAAATTTATGAAAATCTGCCATAATTTCAATCAATGATGTAACATGTAACAAAACTAAATCATGATACCCATGAAATAATCCAACATTATCAAGCAAATCTAAATCATAAGTTTCATTTGGAAATCTTACAATGTCCAAAAAATCAAACAGGGCATAGAAATCAGCCAACCATGTAGTTAATGCCATGATCCCTCACTTTTAAATCTTCAAATATGAACACAACATGAACTATAAGAATAAATGCTTTTATTAATTTCTTCTTTGCAATAAATCAAATACAATATATGTAGGGCTCCAAACTTAGATGAAGACATTGATCTTCAATCTCCCATGCTTCAACCTGTATTTTCCAAGCACCAACTTGGACTTCCAAGGCTCCAAACTAAATCATGATACCCATGAAATAATACAATGTTATCAAGCAAATCTAAATCACAAGTTTCATTTGGAAATCTTACAATATCCAAAAAATCAAACAGGGCATAGAAATCAGCCAACCATGTAGTTAATGCCATGATCCCTCACTTTTAAATCTTCAATTCTGAACATGAAATCTGCAAACAAATATCTTCATACCTCATACAAAAAAAAGTGGATTTGCCGAGATGAATTTTCAATGCCTACACAATGTTGCTTGTATCAACATATTAACAAGAATGTCTTCAAAAAACAGCAAAGAACAAAGCCTCTATTCCTCCAATGGAGTCACCAAGATGAGAATATGATCTTCAAATAGACAACCTCATCAAAAAATGTAGCTGATCTACAGTGTCTCGTCAAAGAATGTAGTTGATCTACAATGTCTCTGGGAAAATGACTTTATCTCCGGCAATGTCGCCAAAATGTTACAACAAAATCTGGAACCCCCAAATGATATAAAGTCCTAGGCATCAAGGGGACAGTCTTGTGCAACTCAGAAACACTAACTTCTATGACCACAGTAACTCTTCCACTCACTTTTGGCTGGCTTTTCTCCAACTCTAAGGGGGCTGCCCTAAATGGTAGAATTGATAAGGCTATAAAGTGCAGGTACAATGTCTTTTATGAAGAGTAAACTTTAACAAAACTAGTGGATGTAGTATAATGGAAGCATGAATGTTGTGAGAAGGGAAAGATGAAGGAAATCTTCGAGACAAAGTAACTAATCACACTTTCGGGAAATGGAGTCAAGTAAGTATATATCACAGAAGGCGAATGCATAAAAACATAAGGTAATAGAGGCTGCTATGCATGCCACAAATCAGCCCTAGCTTTTTAAAATATATTGCTAAAAATTGTCCTTAGAAAGATAGGTGTGTTATTCAAAAATTTCAGTATGAAGGTGATGCCATGTCAATCTACCAACAATATTAGATGCAATGCTAACATAACAACAATAGCAATAAGAGGGGTAACTATTGATTTTTGGTAGCATCGGATGTGCTCTAAGTCTCAAAATTTGCACGGAGGCTTAGGTGCATGTATTCCAAAGAACCCAGAAAGGATTTTGTAAAATTCCACTAAGATTATGTTTTATGGAAATAATTGATTATTTTTAATGGGACCCTAAGTCTAAACTTAAGAAATTAAAATAGTTAATGGATATTAATTAAAACAGAGTGTGAATCTTCTAGAAAAGTCAGAGATCAAGTCAAGTTAATCTTAGATGTTGATTAATGATTTAATCTTGGTCGTTGAAGACTCAACGAGAAGATTATAAGGACTTGATGGATCATTTGGAAATGTTGGAAACACTGAGAGGGGGGTGAATCAGTATTTATTTTCAATTGTTATTTTTACCAGTTAGATCACTTATATTTAGAACACAAATTGAACAATAAGAATAAATGCTTTTATTAATTTCTTCTTTGCAATACATCAAGTACAATATATGTACGGCTCCAACCCGAGATGAAGACATTGATCTTCAATCTCCCAGGCTACAACCTGTATTTTCCAAGCACCAACTTGTACTTCCAAGGCTCCAACCTTTATTATGCCAAGCACCGACTTGGACTTCCCAAGGCTCCAACCTTGTCAATTTTGAGGCACCAACCTCTAGGGCTCCAACCCCATCTCTAGTACAGGCTCCAACCTGGTTTCTTGAGAACTCCTATCCTCTAGGGCTCCAACCCTATCTTCCAAGGCACCAACCTTGTCTCTATGAGGCTCCAACCCTCAGCTTCAATTTGTCAAGATAAATTTGATGTTTGTTCACGTCCCCCAATGTCTTCTTCAATGAGCCCTGACATTCTTCAACAATGCTTTCCCTTAGTCTCCACGTCACTTCATCAATGGCAACCTTGTTCTTCACATGAAGGTGTCTCCACAGTTCTTCATTGTACCCAAACAAAATATTCAAGGTCACATCATGAGTACTTCCATCAATGCATCATGAGTTCTCAATTAATGTCTCCAAGGCAGTTATTAAAACGATGTTCAACAATACTGGCTCCAAATAGATGTCCTCAAGATACTCTTTAGGTCTGCTTCAAGATCTATCTTCACAAAGTGTCTCCAAGGCTGTCTTGTCATCAGCTAACAGAACACCTGCTTCCTCTTGGATACCGTCAATGCTTCCTCAAAATATCTTCAAGAACCTGCTTCAAAGTTATCTTCAAAATGGTCTCCAACAAGCTGCTTCAAGTCTGTTAAGAAGTCTTTCTCTAGGTCTACACAGAAGTCTTCAAAAGTCTGGCCTAAGACACTCACCAAGGATCACAAGGGCACCTTAAAGGTATACTTCAAAAATATGCTCTCCAAGGTCTTCTAATCTGCTATATTCTGCTCCAA
The DNA here is from genome assembly GCA_034641835.2 of Pinus albicaulis. NCBI lineage: Eukaryota > Viridiplantae > Streptophyta > Pinopsida > Pinales > Pinaceae > Pinus > Pinus albicaulis. The sequence continues at coordinate 64,865,427 of CM076572.1, read as the reverse complement.
CAAGTGTCAATAAGATAACCCACAGGTAACTTTATCACTGCAAATAATCCAAGCGCTTTTGTCCACAATTTACTGCCACAGGACTGAGTTGAGGTTACTAAAAATGCACCATGTAGCAGTAGGTTTGAACCCTCCAACACTCCACAAAACTGTCCAACAATCCAAGTTACTCAGACTGCAAACCAGGCCTTTCAAACAGTGATCCGAGCTTCAAATGATACTGGTGTGAGGTCTATTCTTTGCTGTGGTAAACCAACACAGATCCGCAGTCACAGAAATGCAATGATATCTTCACAACAGATCAGCAATCTTTATAGCTGGTGTAGCATTAAGGCTCCAAGGATCCGAGCTCCCACACAACAGATTCAAGGCTGAAATCTGTCCTCCACAGTCAATAGGTTTGTCTGTTAAAAATTTAGCTCAAACAATGTTCAGCAATCCAAGCTTGTAATCCGACCATCAAAGAAATATGAAGGTATTTGCCCAAAACAATATGCTTTGTTAATCTCCTCGGCTTCCTTCTTCTTCTGTGTTTCTGAACCTTTTATCTGCAATCTTCACTGAAAATTCTTGGTCAAATGAATGGTTCAACTCTCCTTTTTATATGAGTTTGACGTTGAACTGAAAGGACACATCTTTCTGAAGATAGGCCAACATGAAGGCAAGGATAGGTCGGCTCACTGTTAAGGTTAATTTTTCTAGAATTAAAAATTTCATATCTCCTCAACCACTGGGAGTTTCGGGGCAAGTAAAGGCTCATTAGAACGGGAAAAATATACTCCACAAGATGGTATAGGACCCATGTTGATAGGATGCCTCCAAGGAGCCCAATTTTATTTTTCTTTGTGACTGTCCTTGAATTTTTATGTGCAGAAGGTGATTAGGACAGCAAAGGCTTCTTCATTGTCATATGTCACCAAGTGTTTTTAAGTGAGATCTCCAATTGTTATGTCTTTAATCATCATATGTCATCAAGTGATCTCCAATTCCTTCATTGTCCATGTCATCAAGATAGTGTAGTGATATGTCATTAACCATATGCAGCATTCATCAATTTCTTAGAGCAAGGGCTAGATCATCACAAGGAGAGCTTTTTCATCAAGAGTCACTATGAGCATCAATAAGTACTCCTTCATCAAGAGTAAGGACATCATCATGATTTCTAGGGCTTCTTCATCAAGAGCAAGGATACATGAGGTTATGGTGTCTTCATGGTTAGTTCAAGAACATCTAGGACAAGACTTAGTGGCTTGACATCACAATGTTATCATTAATAGCTTGACACCTTCATTAATGGCATCCTTATCAAACAAGAGGGACTTGTTATTATGAGTAAGGACATCATGATAATATAGATGAGGTTATGATATCACAAGAATATTTGCCATCCCAACAATGCCATATTGACATCAATGACAACCTTGACTAACAGGAAAACACATTGAGACGGAGAAAGAATCCAGAGATCGAAATTCTTTAGAGAGCAGTGCTCAGGGAGAAGATTGATCAAGAGGGTTCTCGCCGAGAGGGGTTGGGATAATTGTCGGTTGGAGATTTTCTAGAGCCAGAAATACACTGCAAAGAAGACAAAGAGCAGTACGTAGAGAGGCAGCATAGCAACTACGCAGAGCAAGCAGAGGCAGCAGAACAACCTTGAGGAGATCCGTGGTTTAGCTGAGGATCAGTCAGATCTAGTGTCGGAGAGCCAGGGTGTGAGACCCGGAGAGGCCAGAAGGTCAGATCCAGCCAGCAGAAGAGCCAGCTAACAAAGGTGACGCAATCCCCACGCAGAGTGATGCAGAGACTGCACAGAGGCAACGTAGGGCTCATCAGCTCAGAGTTTGGCCATTTCATCTTACAGTGTCAGTGTGAGGTAACCTCACTAGCTCTTTTTCAGTCAAATTCTAGGTGTGGATGGCCAGCAAGCTAAGTCACAGGACACGTCCCTCGGGGTCTCGTGTCCCATATTTCACGTCTCAGACACCAAACGTGCCCTAATACGTGTCGAAAAATGTGTCCTAACATTTTTGGCTCTTAAGACACATGCCCCACGAAAAGTGACATTTAAAACCGCAACATGGTTTATTTTTGGGTTTTTTTTGTCATTGTTTCTCGTCAAAGTCGAGTTTGCTCACCGTCGAAATCGAATTTGTTGTGCAGTGTGAGGAATTCTGACGGATGACTAATGAGATCGACCATGTTTTTGTCGACTTCTTGTCAAGTCCATGTCATGCTCTTACTTTCCAGCCTCACTGAGTTGTTCGTTGTCATTGTCTTGGATCATTATTTTGTAATAGAATTTGATATGGTTTTGTATTTATTTTATTTTTTAAAAGTTATTTAATATAAAGGTTCAATGTACATGATTTTGTCGATGTCATCATTTGTCTTTGTTTTACTTTATATTGTAGCATGCATATATATTTTGCATACATATTTGAACAACGAATACTTATGTATAAACATATGTAAGCATGAATGTTGTGAGAAGGTAAAGATGAAGGAAATCTTCGAGACCAAGTGCCTAATCACACTTTCGAGAAATGGAGTCAAGTAAGTTTATATCGCAAAAGGCGAATGCATAAAAACATTGGGTAATAGAGGTTGCTATGCATGCCACAAATCAGCCCTAGCTTTTTAGAATATATTGCTGAAAATTGTCCTTCGAAAGATAGGTGTGTTATTCAAAAATTTCAATATGAAGGTGATGCCATGTCAGTCTACCAACAATATTAAATGTAAAGCTAACATAACAACAATAGCAATAAGAGGGGTACCTATGGATTTCGGGTAGCATCGGATGTGCTCTAAGTCTCAAAATTTGCAGGGAGGCTTAGACACATGTATTCCAAAGAACCCAGAAAGAATTTTGGAAAATTCCACTTAGATTATGTTTTATGGAAATGATTAATTATTTTTTATGGACCCTAAGTCTAAACTTAGGAAATTAAAATAATTAATGGATATTAATTAAAATAGAGCGTGAATCTTCTAGAAAGTCAGAGATCAAGTCAAGTTAATCATAGCCATTGATTAACTATTTAGTCTCAGTCGTTGGCTCAACAAGAAAATTATAAGAAGGCCTTGATGGATCATTTGGAAAACACATCGAGACAGAGAAAGAATCTAGAGATCAAAATTCTTTAGTGAGCAGTGCTCAGGGAGAAGATCGATTAAGAGGGTTCTCGCACAGAGGGGCAGGGATAATGTTAGTGAATCTTCTAGAAAAGTCAGAGATCAAGTCAAGTTAATCTTAGTCGTTGATTAACGATTTAATCTCAGTCGTTTGACTCAACAAGAAGATTATAAGGACTTGATGGATCATTTGGAAAACACATAGAGACAGAGAAAGAATCCAGAGATCGAAATTCTTTAGTGAGCAGTGCTCAGAGAGAAGATCAATCAAGAGGGTTCTTGCACAGAGGGGCAGGGATAATTGTCACTTGGAGATTTTCCTGAGCCGAGAATACACCATAGAGAAGATAGAGAGCAACACGCAAAGAGGCAGTGTAGCAGCTACGTAGAGCCAGCAGAGGCAGCACAACAGCGTTGAGGAGATTTGTGATTCAGCTGAGGATAAGTCAGATCTAGTGACGGAGAGTTGGGGTGTGAGACCAGAGGGGGCCAAAAGATCAAATCCAGCCAGAAGAAGAGCCAGCTAACAGAGGTGATGCATTCCTCACGCAGAGTGACGCAAAGACTACGCAGAGGCAGCGTAGGGCTCATCAGCTCAGAGTTTGGCTAGTTCATCTTTTCAATGTGAGTTTGAGGTAACCTCACTAACTCTTTGTCAGTCAGATTCTCTGTGTGGATGGCCAGCAAGCTAAGTCACAGGGCACGTCCCTCAGGGTCTCGTGTCCCGTATTTGACATCTCGAACACCAAACGTGCCCTAATACGTGTCGAAAACATGCCCTGACGATTTTGGCTCTTAGGACACGTGTCCCACGAAAAGTGACATTTAAAACCGCGACATGGTTTATTTTTGATTTTTTTTGGTCATTGTTCCCCGTCGAAGTCAAGCTTGCTAACTCTCAAAATCAAATATTTGTTGTGCAGTCTGAGGAATTCTGCCAGATGACTAATGAAATCAACCATGTTTTTGCCGACTTCTTGTCAAGTGCATGTCATGCTCTTACTTTCCAGCCTCACTGAGTTGTTCATTGTCATGTATTGGATCATTATGTTGTAATAGAATTTGATATGGTTTTGTATTTATTTTATTTTTTTAAAGTTATTTAATATAAAGGTTCAACGTACATGATTTTGTCGATGTCATCATTTGTCTTTGTTTTACTTTATATTGTAGCATACATATATATTTTGCATTCATATTTGAACAGTGAATATTCATGCATAAGCATATGTTTGAATGTGTATCAACATATGTGTTTGTAGATGTAAAGCACTCCTAAGTTCTTCAAAAATTAAAAAGTGGGATAAATCAGTGGTTTCTCCATAATGACTTTATCGAAGATCCATCTGGACTCCACAAGAATGATAATTGTTCAGAATATTGTATGTCTATGATTTATATATCCTCACAAAAATTGCATCTCTAATTTCAAACCGTTGCATAAGAAGAAACAACGCGAATAGTGAGAGATCAATTTCAAAAAAATCACCATACATCATGTGATGAATCTACTTGTATCTAACAAATTCACCATTCTATTGTCTATCCAGTATGTTATTTAGTATTGATGTACTTCTATCTACTCATTTTCATGAAATTGTTTCCTCTCCCTTACCTAAAACAGAGAGATGCTAGTATTTTTCTAGATTTTGCTACTATTAAAACTGGAAGCACTATTTAGTGCCCCATTATTATTGTTTTCAGCAAAAACAAACAAAATGATAAATGAAAGAAAAGAGGAAAAGAATCTCAATCAACATGATGTCATCATAAGTCAACAAGTTCAAGAGAGTATATTATTGATAGTTGTTTACAATGCAACAGTTCAAGAGAGTACATTATTCATAGTTGTCTATGGGGAGAATAAGCTACTAATTGTTAGAACTTGTCAACCAGAAGATATGTTTTCTTCTAGATGAAAGCATATCTTCATACTAAATACTAAATAGATATCATCATGATTCATATCTGTAGATGTTCTAATTTCTAAAAGATATGGATCAGGCACTATATTTCAGTATTTTTTTAATATATATATCGTGTCCCTCGTGTCCTATATCTGGGGTCATTGTGTTTCATGTCGAATACTCGTATTTACGTGTCCTTCGTGTCTCGTGTCATGTGACTTACCCAGCAAGGTATCCCAGATTGTATTCACAATTACTGCATAATAAATAAACCCTTAACTGCTGCATCAGATTTCCCACGTTGGTTTTTTTCAGGGACAAGAGTCCAAAAATAACAGTGTCATGTGTCTACGATTTATTCTTGCTCAGATCTTGTTTCAGCACTTATTTATTTTCCGCATTTACTTTTTGAAGGTTGTAGTGTATGAGTTTTCGATATTTACCATAAATAATTTGTTCAAAGAATTAACAACTAGAAGAATTCTCATCAGTTGCTGCAGTAGGATTCCAGATCTAGGAATTTTCACATGGTATTGGAGCTTGTTTAGCAACGTAGAAGGAGTAAGAGAGCAGATCTAGTAGATCCAGCATTGAAGAAGAAGTCAGGGATCGAAGAGTTGCGTAAGTAGCAGATCAATCTCCCCAGTGATTACGCAGTCCAAGCCAGGAGGGTTAGATCTGCAAGGAAATCTCTCTCTGAGTGAGCCGACAGAGAGGTAGGATTTTCTAGTTTGCAGTTTCTCAGAGGAAGAGGGAGCAGGGCAGCAGATTCAGTGTAGATAAGCAAGCTAGTGGTTCGTAGTTTCTGTGTAGTAGTGATTATTAGTGCAAAAAGCGTTAGAAGAGAATAGCTGAAGAAACGTTTGAAGGAATTTTCTTCCTCAGGGAATTCCTAGTCGAGGAATTCTAATTCTCGATAGTTGAGCAGCAGTACTCAGTGGCAGTTTTACTATCTACAGCAGGGAGTGCGTAGGCCAGGCTAGCAACTGCGCAAAGGAGAGAAAGGGAGCTAGTTCATTTTTTTTTAAGTCAGCAGAAATGGCAGCAAGCGGGCTGAGAGATCAAGATCTGTTGGAGGGAGCCTCTAACCATGTGATCTGGTAGGCTAGGATCAGATGCCTGTTAGATGAACATGATCTCAAAGCTTTCATCGATGGTGTGGTAGTTGTACCAGTAGATGCAGATCCATTAAAAGCATACAAGAAAGATACAAAGCTTTCATCGATGGTGTGGTAGTTGTACCAGTAGATGCAGATCCATTAAAAGCATACAAGAAAGATATGGCAAAGGCAAAACATTTGATACTAGACGGAGTGAGGGATCATGTCGTATGTCACATCGTCAGCAAAGCGACAACTAGAGAGATGTGGCAGGCCTTGGAGACGATATATCAGGGATCTTTTGAGCAACAAAAGATGTTCTTGGAGGAGAAGTTATGTTCTACAAGGATGCAGAAGGGCGAGCGCATTGATCGTTCCTATCTAGACTGCAAGAGAATCGACATCAGTTGGCAGTTGTAGGATTAACACCTCAGGCCACCGAGATGGTCAGATTTTCCCTGAACTCAGTTTCAGGTGAATGGCAAGTCTTTGTCCAAAGCATCCTGCGCAGAGAAAAACTGTCGGATTGGGAAACGATGTGAGCTTCTCTTCAACAAGAAGAGATGAGGCGAGACATGCTCAAGTGTAAACTTGAGGGCAGCAACAACAGTGGGTCGAAGCCCAAGGAGGACGAGGATAATGCAGCCCTTGCATCAAAGGGGCAACAGGAGCAGCGAAGACATAAGAAGGACATCTCAAAGATCAAGGGCTTCCAGTGTGGAGAAATGGGACATTACACCTCACAGTGTTCTCTTAAGAAGAAGGACAAAGATGAGAAGCACGATCTACACTATGCAACGCCCCGATCGAAGAAAAGGGTTTGCTATGATTGCCCATATATCTCCAAGGGAGAATTGGGGTAATCTGGAGTTGTAGTTCGGCAGAACTGCAGCTAGGCAGGGTCCTTGAGGAGTCCAGCTCTTGGAACATCACCTTGCTATGAGAGCCCAAATCTGAAGTAGCAAGATCGATGTTTCAGTTGATGCAGAGGAGTGCAAAAGTGACAGCGCAGTGGCTAGAGAGTGCCAGAGATTGAGCAACGCAGAGCAAAGTTGGCAGTAGTGCAGGGAGGCACAGTGCAAAGTCAGTAGCAGCGCAGAGGCTTCAGAGCGTCAGCGCAAAGACTAGCAGCAGTCAGACTTTAGTACTGCGATGCATCATGCTAAACACTTAGTTCAGAACTTTGATGTTTTTTTGTTGCTATGAGCAACAGAGTTACAGTGCAGTAGCAGTTGGCAATAGTATGTAGGGTCAGCAACAGCATAGATGCAGCAGCGCAATGTTGGTGGGCAGAAGTGTCAGACATCATTAGCACAGAGGGAGATGTTGCAGAATCAGAGTAGTACTTCAATTGGCTATATTGCTAGAGCAAATTCCTCACTAAGAGGGAGTGTTGATTTCTGGTAGCATCGGATGTGCTCTAAGTATCAAAATTTGCTGGGAGGCTTAGGCACATGTATTCCAAAGAACCCAAAAAGGATTTTGGAAAATTCCACTTAGATTATGTTTTATGGAAATAATTGATTATTTTTAATGGGACCCTAAGTCTAAACTTAGAAATTAAAATAATTAACGGATATTAATAAAATAGTGTGAATCTTCTAGAAAAGTCAAAGATCAAGTCAAGTTAATCTTAGCCATTGATTAACGATTTAATCTCGGTCGTTGAAGACTCAACGAAAAGATTATAAGAAGGACTTGATGGATCATTTGGAAAACACATCGAGACAGAGAGAATCCAGAGATCAAAATCCGTTAGTGAGCAGTGCTCAGGAAGAAGATCGATCAAGAGGGTTCTCGCAGAGAGGGGAAGGGATAATTGTCGGTTGGAGATTTTCCTGAGCCGGGAATGCACCACAAAGACATAGAGCGGTACACAAAGAAGCAACGTAGCAGCTATGCAGAGGCAGCACAGCAGCCTTGAGAAGATTCGTGATTTAGTTGAGGATCAATCAGATCTAACGCCGGAGAGCTGGGGTGTGAGATCGGAAGCGGCCAAAAGGTCAGATCTAGCCAACAAAAGAGCCAGCTAACAAAGGTGATGCAGTCCCCATGCAGAGTGATGCAGAGACTGCACAAAGGCAGCGTAGGGCTCATCAGCTCAATGTTTGGCCAGTTCGGCTTTTCAGTGCCAGTGTGAGGTAACCTCACCAGCTCTTTGTCAGTCAGATTCTCTTTGTGGATGGCTAGCAAGGCATCCCAGATTGTATTCAGAATTACTGCATAATAAATAAACCCTCGGTTGTTGCACCGATTTTCCCGCATTGGGTTTTTCCGAGGACATTGGTCCAAAAATAACAGTGTCATGTGTCTATGATTTATTCTTGCTCAGATCTTGTTTCAACACTTAATTATTTTTCCGCAATTAATTTGTGAAGGTTGTAGTGTATGAGTTTTTGATGTTTCCCATAGAACATAGTAAATAATTTGTTCAAGGAATTAACAAATAGAAGAATTCTCATCAATTGTTGCAGCAGGATTCCAGATCTAGGAATTTTCACAATAACATCCTCCGTTACTTTATCCAAATGAAGATGGTTCATAACAAGGTAATCACATCAACAAATACAAGGGTTTCCTACCATAGAAATCATGTAAAAGAAAAAATGCACAAAGAAAGCCTCACATAAAATGAAAATATACCTCCAATCTTCCATAAGTTTCCAAGTATGTGGCGTACCTACGAAATCAAAGGGGAGATCTCCTCAATCCCCGAAGTCTCAACCACCATTACAATGGCGAGAAAAATCCTCTTTATAGAGGGATTTTCTACTCTCATAACAATAAAGAATTATAATTTGCTAACTAACTCCATGACAAGTCAAAGAAATAATATAAAATTGAAGTTAGATTCCCCCCTCAATCCATGGTTGACTATGTCATGATATGTGAGCACGAGACTCTCAAGGACAACTTACTCTCCAAAACTAGGAAAAATATTACACTAAAAGTCACCAAGAGAGAGCATACAACTAAAATGCAACAAGACAATCAAATCAACATGCAAGATGTCCATAGGAATTCACCTAAGAAACCGGATTCGTCAAAAAGGGTGACCGAATACCGAATCAGCGAATCGGATACGATTTGTCCCCGATTCGTACCCAATTCACCGGGTACGACCGTATCCGTATAGGGTACGGCGTATCCCAACTATACCATGTACGGATACGGCCGTACCCAGTGAATCGAGTATGGCCGAACCCACCGGTCAATAAAATTATTGTTTTTTTTTATAGTGTGGTTTTTGTTCATTGTTTCTCACCCATTTCATTTTGTGAAGTGAGAAGGAGCTAGGGTGAGCAAGGGGCAAGTGTGAGCAAGGAGAAAGGGAGTTCTTTCGAATAGATTCGAGCATCCGGTAAGTGCACTGTCCCTCTATATTTTGCATTTACTTTGCTGTTAGTGTTTGCATGTGCATATGTTTTATATATTTGGTTATTTTTGTTTATTTTTTACAATATTCATGGCTCAATCAAAGGCAGCAAGACAGGAGCAAAGAAAGGGGAAGAATGTCCCCATTGGAGATGCCCCTCTTGTCCCTGTTTCATCAAGGTCTGCAAGTATTCATCCATTGGAAGTGGGGCTGCAACAGCAGCTTCAAATGTGCAAGGAAAACAAACTGTTGACCCCAAATACCCATTGTGGAAATATGTGACAAGAGAGGGAGGGGCAGGAAAAAAGGGAGGAGGAGGAAATTGTTCATGGAAATGCATTTTTTTACGGCAGTTCACTTTGCCTCGTGTGAAAGCTCATTGTTTGATGTTCCAAGTTATGACATTAGTATTTTTATGCAAAAATCGGGCAACATAGATAAAGAATTGGAGAAAGAGCGGTATTGGTGGTAAATGTGGCATCAAATATTAAAAAAACAGAATAGTGGCCCTTCCATTTGGAAAACGTATAGGTTAACTTGAGACTTTTGTAGGGAGAATCGACAAAGAAAGACCAGCACAGGACGTTGGTCCAATGGACAAGATTTTTCAAAAAGAGAAGAGGGAAGAGCTTGATCTCACCATTGCATTTTTTTTCTATCAGAACTTCATATCCTTTAATGTTGCACGGTCACCTCTATTTATTGAGTTGTGTCGAGCTCTTAGTCATGGGGTTCCATCAGGGTATGTGCGTCATGGGTCAAAGAAGCTCAGAACCACATTGTTGACAAAGGCAAAGAAAGAGGTGGACAAAATGCTTGAGCCTATTAAATCAGCATGGCCAACATCTGGGGTTAGCATTGTTTCTTATGGATGGACAGATCCAACACACCACCCACTCATCAACTTCATGGTGTCATCCTTGAATGGTCCAGTTTTCTTGAAATCAGTGGATGCACTTGGACAGTACAAGGATGCACAATATATGGGTGAGTTATTTCTTAAAGTTATTGAAGATGTAGGTGTGGATTGTTGTGTGCAAATCATTACAGATAATGCACCTGTTTGCAAGGCTGCTGGCATGATTGTGGAAGCAAAATATCCACAAGTATTTTGGACACCTTGCATTGTCCATTCATTGAACTTGGCACTAAAATCTATTGCTTTTGATGTGCTTTGGATTGGAGCCACTATTGAGGATGCACGACATATCCGCAACTTTGTAACAAACCATACAAATGCCCTCACTATCTACAAGGAGTACAGCAATCTATCATTGTTGAAGATTGCAGATACACGGTTTGCCTCTTCATTCATCATGTTGAAGAGGTTGAGAGAGGTCAAGACCGCTCTTGGGTCTATGGTTATTTCAGAGTTTTGGTCTTTTTGGAGAAAGATGGATCAAGCAACCTCAAAGAAGGTGAAGGACATAGTGTTGGATGATATATGGTGGGAGAAGGTAGATCTAATTATTCAGATCATGGAGCCTATCATTTCCTTGCTCAGATTGGCAGATACAGACCAACCCATCCTAGGAGAGGTTTATGAGGGATGGGATTCCATGATTGAGTCTGTGAGGACCATTATTTTACAGAGTCAGTGCCCAGAGTATGAGACATCACTTGAGGCCTTCTTCACCGTCATACAAGATATTCTTGTCAGCAGATGGGACAAGAATTGCACACCTTTACATTGTTTGGCTCACTCCTTGAACCCAAAATACTACAGCCATGAGTGGCTGAATGGTGGACCTTCCCGCAAATTCCCTCCTCACATGGATGGTGAAATCTCACAGGGGAGGAAAGATGCATTGAGGAGGATTTTTCAAGAGAGGGCATCCCTTGATGAGGTGGAGGATGCCTTTGCAGAGTTTTCCACTGGCACTGGGCGATTTGCAGGCTATGATGTGATTCGAGACAGGGGGGCTAAGAAGCCCTATTCTTGGTGGGCAACTCATGGGACAACAAGATCTCCTCTACAGCAGTTAGCCATGAGGCTCCTCTCTCAAGTGACTTCATCCTCTTGTTGCGAGAGGAATTGGAGCACATATGGGAATTTGTATAGTGTGAAGAAGAGCAGGCTTGAGCAGTCCAGGGCAGAGACAATGGTGTGTGTGCACACCAACCTTCGTCTCATCTACAGGCAGAGGGAGGATTGGTTGAAGGGAAAGAAAAAGATGTGGGATGTCTTTCCTGATGATATGGGTCTGGACAGCAGTGTTGAGTTGGCATTGGCCAACTTGGATCTCAATGTGCCAGTGCTAGAGCCTGTCACATTTGATGATAGAATAGAGGCGTCATCCTCCACACCAGCAGATGCAGATATGACAGAGGAGGAGGATGCATCAGAGCTAGAGGAGAACAGTGGTGAGCATGATGATCGGGATGAGGACAGTGATGTTGATTATGATGATGAGGATTGATGACTCATTGACTCTGACTCATTGAGGCTTCAGACTTGTAGTCTTGTAGACTGTAGTTTTTTTGTATTTTCTATTTCTATTTGCCATTGGCAGTGTACTTATGTAACACATTTTGATTCTGATGACTTAATGAGAAAACTACAGTATCTTACTATCTTCAATCTTGTCTTTCTGAGTAAATTTGACAATTGTATGATGTATCAATGTATCAATGATCATGTATGAGTATCTAAGATGATAGATCTTAAATCTATGTTTGAATCAATGAATTTTGTATGAACTTGTGTAAAAAAATCTAATTTTTAATATATTAATATATATATTTTTTTTTTAAATATATATATATATAATAACGTATCGTATCCCAGAAGTATCCTGTTCTGGGGGTCACCGTACCCGAATCCAATTCTCGAATCCCCGTATCCCCGTATCAGGTGACTTAGGAATTCACCCTCCAAGAATGGATGTGTACAAATTAAATCTAATGTTCAACCTTGGAGGATGTGCTCAAGAGTCCTTCTAAAAGAGCTTACAAAGTGCACCCTCCAAGGTACATGAGAAATATAACAATAAAATATTCCTCCTAGAAAAATTGTCCATGCCCAACCTCTAAAAATAGCAAGTGATCCAAAAAATCCATGTAACCAATCAACATGTGTGAATCCCAAGGAAACCAACTTCACGGATGAATGTACAATAAGCCAAGTCAATTAGTGCTCCACAAGAAATGAAGTAGTAAAACCCTGAAATAGCAAATGGACCATCTCCAACAAGACAAATCGAAGGAGATAAGGAAGAATTACGGTTTTGACCATGCAAAAACTCCATGAAATTATATATATATATCAAGAAGTGTCTCCGCAGGTGCGTCATCCAAGAATATGCTCCAAATATAATAAGACCAAGTACATGCATGTAATGTGCCACGTGTGGCCCTACAAGTATACCACACACCTCTTCAATAAAATCCCACAATAAACACCTCAAATAAATAAATAAAATGTACGAGCCAAATCAATGAGGCGAGCACGCTCTCCAAAAATTGCCAAAAGATGACAAGTGAAACTAAAATAATCATGCAATTAGATGAGAGAGCACCTAGGAAAGGTGTGCACAAAAACATGTGCCATATAACTACCTCAGAAATCCAACAAATAAAAAAATATCTCCATGTATAGTGTGCCCTAGGAATAAGTCCCAAGGTGGTTAGAACTCGTCAATATCCATAGCAAAACATGTCTTGTTTCCCAATACCATCATTTGATTGCCCCAACAAACCAGTAAACACAATCACTTAACCGAGGAGAAGTGAGACTCCCCCAAATGATAAAATATCTCCATGTATAGTGTTCCCTAGGAATAAGTGCTTAGGGGGTTAGAACTCATCAATGTCCATAGCAAAACCATGAGTTGTTTCCCAGTGCCATCAACGGATTTCCCCACCAAACCACTAGGCACAATCATCTAATCCCGGAGAAGTGAGACTTCCTTAACCAAATACCATCAAATGATCCAATGCCATGAAGAGAAGGGGGCCATATGAAGTTGAATACCCCCAAGTCAATCCAATACTCCAAGATACCAGCAACAAATCTCCATCAATATGATGAAAATCACAATGTGGAGCCTCATACAATATGAGGTATAGCATACCCCATCTCTTAATGCTAGTGCATCCTTGCTTGCACTGGATAGAACAATAGCATATTTCCTTATGTTCGTGGTAGGGAAAGGTGGATGCAAAAGTGGTGACGTTTCTCTCTACATGTAGTATTCCATTCAAATTTTTGCACTTCCTCTATTGGCATGACATGGTTAGTTTCATCAAAAATGACCATAAAGGATATAACAACCTCAAATATGGGAAAACTAGAATTGTGTTACTAGAAAAGGAAAAATCTAAAGAGCTATATGACAGTTTATAAATGCTTCGTGTGAACATGGGATATCCATTGTATGTAATGACTAGACAAATTTAGAAAAACAGCCATTGACAAATGTTGTCCACGTGCTAGGTAGTTGTGAAATATTGTTTGCATCCTATGACTTCTTGGAAATTGAAAAGACCACTAATAATATTTGCAAAACTCCTACTGAAAACCATTTCAAATCACGGATCAATCAATGTCATTCCAATAATAACTAACAATGCAGCTAATTTTAAGGCAGTAGAAATAATCATTGAGCAGATACATCTGCACATTTTTTGGTTTGGGTGTTTGGTGCACACATTGAACCATTTGGCGCATGATAGTATTAGGATAAAGCTAAAGAATGTGAATACCTTGCACTAGAAAAGGAAGTCAAGCATAAAGACACCACCACTGATGGTTCTATCCACTACATTCTTCTCACTCACTCTAAGTTCCAACAACTCAAGCTTGCAAGAACCAAATTTGGTAGCTATTACCTCAACATTTGATGCCTTTTGAAGGTAAGACGAGGATTGGATAATAAGAGAAATCGAGGTTATAGGCATCTAATAGAAAAAGGGCTTATGAGGTGTGGGGCAATTCACTAAGCTAGTTTATAATATAACCTAATTTGCATAGTTAGATCAGCAAAAAGTTGGGGAGGTTTATAAGACTTGAGTAGACAGACACCATGCTAGGGCATGTTAAAGACATTGTAAAAGAATGGGTAAAACTAAATATTCTACTCCATGTTTTAGAAATGGGCATATGTCCTTACACCCAAGGCCTGGTGGAAGAATGAGGAGAAAACTACACATGAATCCAATGGTTCATAATGGATATCCATTGGTATTAGACATGTTGATCCCCAAGGAGGCTCTATGTGATCTCATATGACCACAATTGAGCATGTTACAGCAGTGCCTAGGTACGATTTTAAACATGTAATTAAAGATTGAGATGGATTAAATCATATATAATGATAGAACTTGTATGGTAGCTCTACCAAACAATTCCAATGTTTGGAAATGTCGGTGCTTTCAACGCTTCTGAGCACCTTTTTCGTAGATAGATGTTGGAGCACGTATAGCTTCATCCATAAAGTCAAGAGAAACAACTTCAATGCAGCTCACGTTGAAAGCTTTTTTTATGTGCATTACAACTTGAGGTTGTTATCCCATTATTGTGAAAAGGCAAAGAATCATAAAACATATAAGACTTGCAACAACAATCAATAGGAGTGCAATTTGGAGGATGGAATGCTACTTTGGGAGCATATGGAATCCAATCTTATTGTTGATGGTTAGTGGCACTCCAATTTCACAACCTCCATAACCTCATGAGGGGCATGCAACTTGTACCAATTCCCTTTTAAGTCACAAGGTTTGACGGATTTTATGCATGAGGTTCAAATTCAAGCAAACCTAAAATCTCTGGTTAAGGTTTGTCAAACTTTTGTACATGTTCAACATAAATTTCAATGGTCAACATGTTGGTATTCTTGTTGATTTTTCAAGAGCAATAAAGACGAGCACAAGTCTATTCCATAGATAATTACTTCCAATGATATTATTCTTACTTCAAATCATCAAGCAATTATACCAATGTTCCACCAAGACTCTGGGACGAGGAGACGCACAAGGGGGACATGTGAGGGTACCCTCAAATTTTAGGGGCGACGGGGGGACGTCAAGGTATATGATTTTTTTTCTTTTTTAATTTAAAGCATTATTCAATTCATATTCAATAATGAAAGCATAAATACATTGATCTATACATAATTGAATTAAATAATGAAATACACTTATCCATATTCATCATTCGTTATTCACCATTCTAGAATCTACATTGATTTAAAAATTAAATTCATTGTTCATCATTCTAGATTCTAAATTGATTTAAAACAATCTAGAATCTAAATAGTACCAAGAAAAATAGACTATATTAGATACTGAAATCTAAAGGCTAGAACAGTAAATTGATATAACTAAAACTCAAAAATAGTAAAGTGACGAGACAAAGAGTCGCTCTAAAGTACATATAGGGTTTGGTGCTCTTTATTAAACATCGATTCCATACCCGCGTACATGACAAAATCCAATGGAAACATTGTAATCCCCCGAACAATGATTCCTGAAAAATTGTTAAGTCTGTTGGAATTTGAGTGAGATCTAAAATTCTATTTCCTCCATATGAAATCCAATGAGGTTGGAACCACCCTCAAACATCCTGAGTCATTTCATGGTAATGTTAAAAATTTAAATAAAACGAAATTCGTCTTGACGTTGCCCAACTTTCAACACTCCCTCTCAAGTAGGGAGTATTGAGAAATCTAGGGGCAACTAGATTAGGTGATTTCTCTTACTTCGATAACTGCTTGTGATGTATAATTACTTAACTTAATTAGCTTCTTCTTTTACTTGATTATAGTTAGTGTTCTTATCATCAAAAAACTACCAAACAATAAAGAACACGAGACAAAAGGACACAAGATATAGGCTATCAACCAGGGCCAAAACCTCTCCTGTAGAGAGGAAATCTCTTCTCTTCGTATAGAACTTCAATTGACGAATTCCAAGACCTATGACCCTTGACAAAGACCCCTCTAAGACCAAATCAAATCACTTCTTTGATCATCTCTTCTTCCACAAAGTCAATGTTGGTCAAACTTGTTGCAACACTACAAATTTCAGCTTCTCTTCAAATTTTTGGCTTTTATCACAAGTCTGCAATTCTTGGCCTGCCTATAATCTTTGTGGTTCCACACATGTGGACAGATTAGGGCAGATTTGCAAGTCTTCTCTTCCTCGCTTGGGATTATCCTTCTTCCTTGACAATTTGGCTTAGCAAACCGAACATGACACCTAGTTTCAGCCTCTTGAAGTGACTGTAAATTTGATTTTGACTGCAACAGAAAGTAGCCCGAAATATCTCGCACGTGTGAGGTGTATGGCCCAAAAACAATCCTTCTAAACTTTGCTTTTCTCTTCCTTGGATTCTATCTCTTTTGCTGGATATGAGCTTCTTGTGCTGCAAAACAAACTTGATTGATGCCCTTACAAATGAGATCAGGCTCTTTATATATATGCTTCATAGGGTGCCCTAATAGGTCGACTTGATCCACTTGGTAGGTTGACTATAGCCCTAAATATCTCACGCGTGTGAGTTGTATGGCCCAAAAACAATCCTTCTAAACTTTTCTTTTCTCTTCCTTGGATTCTCTCTTTTGCTAGATATACTTCAGCTTCTTGTGCTTCAAAACGAACTTGATTGATGCCCTTACAAATGAGATCAAGCTCTTTATATATAGGCTTCATAGGGTGCCCTAATAGGCCGACTTGATCCACTTGGTAGGCCAACTTGTCATCCTTTTGAAGGCCGACTTGTTTGTAGCACTACGACAAGGTATTGGAGGGTCTTTGACTCTAACTTTGACTCAAACAAATTTTCTTTACAATATGCAACATGCCCAAAAGAATCTTCCATACATGACAATGACTAAATTGACTTGTAGGCTCAATGACAAGCCCTAGAAGCACTCAATGGGTGTTTGACCTATTGTCGCCCGGATTGTACAAGCACTGCAACAACCCCTCAGGGCAGGGGTTTTCACTCTGATCCCTGCCCACTTCGTTCTAGTTGTCTCCCAACAGCAAGCTATGGGGGTTAGTCCCTATGGAATAAGATGAATGAAATCAAGTTGGGAACCAAGTTACTTGGGAGACACGTATGAGTGGCCTAACCACTTGGTTAAATTTGAGCAAGATTATTTATTAGTTTAGATTTTTTAGTATAAGACCAGTGCCTTAAATGGAGTCACAATTCTTGCTTATGATAAATTGAAACCAAGTGACCGAATGGACACCCATTGCTTGAATGATTGACTAACCTATGTGATGTGCAAGTCTTAAGACCTATGTGAGATGCAGTGATTCCTAGTTAATTTTAGTTATATGCCTTAATCTAAGTAGAACCTTTCCCCTAACTGTTTTGAGAAACAATCCTCAAAGTAAGTTGTGAAATGGAAGCCAACGAGAAGCACGCAGTGGATTGATTAGTGATACATCCCCTTGTGTTTCACTCACCCAGTGCCTCCAGCGCTGCAGAGACTGTGGCTCTTACGACTGCAAGGCCACTGTGTTAACCACTAGGAAGAGTTGAATCTCTCAAGCTAGTTTGAAAAGGGTTACCCTGAGAGTCTATCAACCTAGCTTATGCTAGAAAGAAAATTATTAATGCAGGCTAGATCCTAGAATGTTTATGCAAGATGATGAGTGGAATTATCTTGAGTTAAGATTGTTTATGTTAATTAAGTACTTAGTGTGAATCCTCTGATAGCAAGAGTACTTAACAATATTGCAATGACAGAAAAATCAGATAAGGATCTAGGGCAAGTTAGGGCCAAGGACAGCCAACACCAAGCCCAATAGAGCTAGCATTGGGCTGAAAACTGCCAAGAAGAGTCAACAATGGAAGGGAGAGGACTTGGAAGGCCTAACAGCTAAGGGAGAGGCCCTAAAAGGGCTGTTGTGGGCCCACAAGGGCCACGGCCTAGGGTGAGATCGAGGTCGAGGGCTTCAGGAGGGCCCTAAGGCCTAGAACTTAGAAGGGCTGTTGCAAGCCCTTAGAGGGTTGCAGCTAAGGGAAGAGAGGGGAGAAGGAGAAGAGGAGGGGTCGAGGGAGGAAGGAAGGTCGATCAGGGCTAGCCGAGGAGGGTCGAAGGGAGGAGAGGCATGCGGCAAGCCTAGGAGGTGAGGTCGTAGCCCTTAGGGCTCACGGCTAGTCTTGGAAAGGCTAGAAACCCTGACGCAGAGGGCCAAAGGAGGGACGTTGGGGGTTTGGAAGGGAAAATCGGGGCTAGAGGGCCTGAAAACTTTGAAACCCTTGCTTAAAAAAAATTATGCTTCAGCTCTTCAATTTTCTGAAAAAAAAATTGTGGGTAGCCTTGCAAAATTTCCAAGAGACTAGATCTTACCTTCAAGGGCCTAGATCTAGCACTTCTTCCACTTGATCCCTTGATCCAACCTGCAAAAATGAAAAATACAACACCCAAACCCCAAGTATATACAAATTTTTAAAACCCCAACCCGAGTTAGAAAATTAATTTACAATTCAAATTTACAAAATTATTTTACAAATTATATAAGGGTTTTAAATGAATTTTGAGAAATGTTTTTTATAATAATTTTTCCTTTGATGAATGGCTAAAAATGCTTCAGAAAATCCATGCACACTATAGCCTTAGCGAAGATTTATTCCACCATATAAAAACTTAGGATCCAAGCAAAATGATCCTTGTCCAAAGCCTATGAACTTGGAGATCAAGGACTGAGTACCTGCAAACAATATGTATTATCTCCAAATAATCATATATAAAGCTTAAGCACAACATAGGAAGCTCGTAGTCAGTACATACCACAAATCAATGAACACGTACACCTCGAATTCCACCCCAAAGTCTTTTATTATGGCAAAAAAAAATAGTTCCCAGCGGGACAATAGTTTACACAAATGCTTCAGCAGCAATATTCTTGCCAGAGATCAAGATGCTAGAGACTCAACTGACTCTCTAATTTATAGATACATCCTCCAAGTGGAAAAATAATGGCTAGTTTCTTTTATCCTTGTCAAAATAATCTTGGTTGTTGATAAACACTTCAAGATTTTTTAATCTTGGCCCTTGATTTTTTTATTTCTGAGGAATTTTCGAATTTATAATTTAATTCCATTTTTATTAGCTCAAAATTAATTTAATTTTGAGCTAATTTCCTCAAAAAATTAACTTTGACTTAACCACCAAGGTCTAAAGGTCCAAATTTTCTTGAAATATACAATATTCCCTTGGTGGAGGACCTTTAAAAATTGATTCATTTAAGACCCACGAATTTTTCCACTTGGAGAAATTATTTTCCTAAGACAACTTAACTTGGACTCTAATTAATTAATTTAATGGCTTAAGATTTAATTTTATTTTGCCAGAAAAATTAATTAATTTACACGAGGGGATTTAATATTTTTCCACCCTCTAATACATAAGATTTTTACATTTACAACCCTCAAAGGGGGAATACACATTTGGCTTAGACCCTCAAGACACATAACCCATCTGCGACACAATATGATCTACTAGACCAAGCGATTTGTAATAAAATAATTAAGCCAACTAGCTTAAATTATTCCCAAATCACTTTTACATCAGACTCGACTAAAAACACTAGGACTCACCTAAGATTTTGACAATAAATTTCACCCTACCTTTGAGGGTTTACGCTGGAGGGAAACAATTCTTTTGATTAGCCATGTTTACAAACACAGATAATCAATGAGGTTAAAAAACCTCCTAGGATGAAATTCGTCACCAAAATCATAGGCTTAGCTAGGTTGTTACATATACTCAAGGTCTTACTAGGATCATTTACATCATATAACTTGCAAAATGGGGTTTACAAATGACATGGACTGTTGATAGGTGATCTGATAATTATTGAAAAATTTGGTACCTCTGCTTCCTTGGAGCTTTGACAATTTGAGTGCAACATGACCAAAAAAAAAATTTCCTTAAGCATGAAACCCACGTCTCAAGAATGAAAACAATAATTTATTTTTTTGTCCATAACAAAATACATAAAATCATAATTAAATATGTCATCATGAAGACCGAACCTAGTTACATATATCAACACTCCCCTTTAACTAAGGAGGTATTCATAATCCATGCAAGGTACTTGGACATTCTCAAACTAAAGAATTCCCATAAGAAGAGTCGGATTGGTAAGCCATCTCATAAGCTACTTCCTTAGCTCATGCCAAAGCATCTCATCATACCAACTAGCATTGTCACATAGCAAGCCCTTGACTAATAGTTCTATCTCTCCACAAGATCAAAGTAAAATGCTAGCGAGACCACTGACTGATAGAGACCATCATCATTGTCTCTCAAGGCACATACCCCACCCGAGTATTCACAGGGTATGTCCTTTTAGGAAAATTCATATCTTGGAATAACACATCCCCAAGGAATTTCCACATCGACTACTCTTGCCTATTGGATGCCCTACCGCATCCTCAAAGAGTATCGAAATCAATCTCAGATGCTTACACAATCCTCCATTCTTTCTTCCCAATATGAAGACAAGAATGATGTGTCTATCTCTCCCTCTCAACTAGGGAGGATATACAAATTCCTATAAAAGGAATATACTCAAGCTCCCCTTTACCTGGGGACTTGCCCAAGCTCCCTTTCAACTAGAGACTTGATTCCAAGCTCCCTCTTAACTAGCGACTTGTTTCCAACAACAGCGCCCTGCTCTTTGGTGGAGATCATGGTACTATCATCTGCTTGTAGGGCTCTTCCTTTCAATGTCATAAACTTCAATTTACATTGTATTTAAATCTTTAGAGACCATAATATTGGTGGTGAACATCTGAAATTTAGGAAAACACTTCTTAAAATCTTCTCAATCAGCCTGCTTTCCGAAACATCTTCCCCTAATGACCTCATTTAATTAACAAGATCTTGCATTTTTTTTATATAATCATGAATGGATTCATTACTTTGCATATGGGCATTTTCAAAATTCCTCCTTACTGTTTTCAATTTAGCTAAAACCACACCTTCATATGTGTTCTTTAAGATATCCCATGCTTCCTTGTATAGATACTACACCACTGACTCTTGGAAATATATAATTCTTCAACAGCACACCCTATAAGTCAAAGTACTTCATTATCTTTCTTAATAAGTTCCTTAAGAGATTTCTTATCATCATCACTCAAAGTTTTGAGTTCATCAAGAGGAGGCATAGTATATCCATCAGTTACCAGTTTCCATAAATCTTTAGTGAGAAATATACGTTGCATGTGTTCGCTCCAATAAAAATAGTTTGTGCCAACATTTTAGGCAACACAATAGTGCTTGTCGCCATGAGAGAATAAGAGAGAATCAGAGAGAGTGCACAATGAACACAATGTGTCGCACTTCAAACTGGGACAAGAACCAGTGTCCCTAAAATTGGGATTGAACCACAACCACAAAATATTTTTTTATTAAATAAAGGGTACAAAATGTCGCAACAAATGCGCAATTACAACCAATTTCTCCTTAGGTGATTAATACTCCTCACCTTCCATGTTCAACTGATTTACAAATCCCATTTTAAAAATAAATATACAAGATATCCCTTTAAAAAAAATAGAAATGCACTCTCAATTCTTTAACAAAATACGACCTTAATATGAAGACTCACTAATTATCTATCATGCTTCTCCACCAACTTTCCCAAACCCATAAGTCTTGCATTAAAATATTAGAAAATAATGAAGAAAGGGAATTCCAAATTTGAAAGGTCGTGTTTAATGTTTCTTTCTCACTCCACGCAACACAAGCTCACACACCACACTGTTGCAAGGTTACTTGGAAGCGGGAGCGAAAGCAGGGAGCGACAATTTTCAAAAGCTTCCAGGTTTAGAGCAAATCACAAGCAAATTTTGTATAACATACATGTCAACAAAAGCATGTAGAATGATGAATTAGTTATAAGAAGCATAAATACATGGATTAAACCGTATAACATCAATCATCTAATAGTTATAATCTTCATCAACCACATGTCCACAAATTACAAGTTCTCATTTATATAGCAAGGGTGCACATAAGCAAAATAGCATTTGAGTGCAATCCATCTCTGAAGCGAAAATACATCAACAAACAAGCTCTAGATGGCCACATCCAAAAAAATCATACTACAAAAAATATCTACATATCATCAAAATCATTGCCTATCTTGGGATCTTTGTTATTAATATCACCCTCTAAGCATTAACATAAGATAGAAAAAACATAGCATGTCAAGTCAAGATTTTGTTTGCATGATGGGTACATTTTTAGTAGGTTCATGATAGAGGAGTTTGTTGAAAATGTAGCGAGCAAGGTCTTTTTGCCTAGTGCCTTAGCCAGTGAAGACCCTGAGTTGTCCTCATGAGTTAGACTTCAATTAGGATGAGTTATTTCCAGTTTACTGGAATAATCATCAAGTTAACATCAGTAGAGTTGAAGCTTCAGTTATATAGGAGTCTTCATCAATTTGACTACAGAACAAGGTGGCAGTTAGCAAGTTCAGTTAGAGTGAGTTAGTCTTCAGTCTTGATTGAAGGAAGAGTGAGTTAGATCTCCAATGTTGATTGGAGAAAGAATGGGTTAACAACTCCAGTGATCATTAGAAGAAGAGCGAGTAACACTATCAGTTAACTAGCCCAATTTAGCATGGATCGAATCTATAAAGAAAGACAAAGGCACAAGGATTATAAAAAAAATTGTGCAAAAGGTTATAAGACAAAGCAAGATCACAAGTTAGTGTGAGAGAGCCTTGATTGTGGGTCGCAAAAATTGTGTCCCAAAGAATAGGAGCACATGCGCTAGAATTTAGGAGAATTGGTTGTGCACAGGTTGTGTGGATATCAAGTCCTAAAAAATAGGAGCTCAAGTGCACTAAGGAATAGGGCCAGAAAAGTGTTAGGAAATAGGAGATCGGCGCAAGGAAGGAGGAGTAGAATTGGAGCAAGACAGCAGGGTTTGCAGAGCACCTCAAGGAGGCAGCAAAGGATCAATTGTGTGTAGGAACCGAGATCAAGTAGTGATCAAGGAAGGCCAAGATCAATTGTATCAGCTGAGATTTAGTGTGAGAAGCAAAACACTTTCTCAAGAGAGACATATTGCTTTGTAATAAATTCAATTGCCTCAAGGCCAATCAATAAAATAGCCACACCAAGGAAGCAAGTTTTCCCTGTGTGATGTGTTTTTATCTCTGTGTTTTATTCTGCTACTTATAAGTTCTTAAAACTCAAGAGGCTTTGTATCTTGGTGAAGGTTAACTAGTTTTAGTTTTTAGTTATTCATCCAAGTAGTTGCAGAGTTTCATGGAAATTGAACTGACTTCAACAACCATTATCACTAACATCAAGGTACATAGAGGGTTTGGTGCTCTTGATTAAATACAAGTTCCATACCCTAGTACATGACAAAATCCAATGGAAACATTGCAATCCCCCCAATCCTAAAATCTTGAGTGAGATCTAAAATTCTACTTTCTCCATAAGAAATCCAATGAGGTCGGAACCACTCTCAAACATCCAGAGTCATTTCATGGTAATGTTTAAAATTTAAGTAAACCAATGAAAATGAAAAATAAAGGAGAATGTCACTTTTAACATTACCATGAGTTGTATATTGTTCAATTCTAGACATGTTCTATGCCATTTCAGATTAGGGCACACAATACTGAAGGAGATAGAACATATTAATAGATCGATGGAAGACAAGCCAAAACAGAGATAATGAATGGTGGCGTTACGGCGATCAGCAGGATGCTTCTACCAGCAAAGTCTCCAATAGGTCATTCAGCCAAGCGTGTCACACATAACCCCAGAACAACCCAAACAAGGAACACTCCATAAATACGCAGCATCAAGAATGCAGCTCCATCGCCATCAAGAGAGAAGAAGATCCTCCACACAATGTGCGTATAATGAACTCCAAGTCTCTCCTATATAGGCATCTTTGGGGGTGAGTGACACGTCCTTTAAGACATTTAAGTCTATATTTTATTCCAGGCCGACCTAGCACATAAGCGGAATAAATTCAAAGTATATGTTTTGCTCATCCGATCGAGATGATCTTTAGATCAATCTTACACCTCTCTAAAAGAGGAATCCAATAAAAATATTGGGATCATCATCTGAGCAGCACAACCTGGAGTTTGGACCTAGTTGTCCAAATTTAACACTCCCTCTCAACTAGGGAGAACTCCGTCCACTAGTGCAATCTAAACATCATGCGTCATCCCGTCGTAACTTGCTTTGCTGGCCTCTTTATTTCAGAACAGAAGTGGGTCAGTCACAAAGACATCATACCCCGCTGATAAATTCACCCCAGAGGTCTGAAAACTTCTATAGGACTCACAAAGAGTCTCATACCAACCTGAAGTTGGTTTACCTGACCAGAAGTCAGTTGGAGGTCTGAAACCTCACAGGACTCGAGAGTTATATACTAACCCGAAGTTAGTTTCACTGACCCGAAGTCAGTTAGAGGTCCGAAACCTCGCTAAACTTGATCCCAGATCAAGTTGTTGGACACGTGCCATCCTAAACATAGAGAGTACGGCAATCTCCGATACGTCCATCAATCTTGCTATGGTCTCTATTCACATTTCCCACCTCATTGGCCAAATGAGAGGTACTTCCCATGAGTCCGAAACTCCATGGGTAGGATGCATACAAGGCACAGATCAAAGAGAGGTAAACCATCTCAATATCATCACGATGGGGTAGAAGCACACCAACTAGGTTCGTAAAGCCTAGCCCTGTGGTTGTTTATAGCACCAAAGCTATCCCCAAAGCCCCCTTGGAGCTCCCAGAGCTCATCGTCCAACAAGACCCTCCAAATAGGGTCGTTCCATGATTGCAAGATTCTCACGGAAGGTTTGAAACATGACCTTCCCCGAGGGCATTGTGAGAATGTTCGCGACCTGCTCATCAATTCCTATATGATCGAGCCTTACGGCGCCTCGCTGTACCATATCCCAGATAAAGTGGTATCAGCCATCAACATGCTTGGATCAATCGTGGAACCCGGGATTCTATGACAAATGAATCTCCCTCTGGTTATCACAAAGGATAACGGTGGCATCTAGCACATGCTCGAACAGCTCACTGAAGAGCTTTCGCAACCAAGTGACTTCACAACGAGTCATACATGCTACAATGTATTCGACCTCAGCGATGCTCAAGGCTACCGACTTCCTTTTCCTGCCCGAAGCAGATCTACTAGTGAAGTAGCATCCAGATGTGCTCTTACGATCCACCACACTGCCAGCCCAATTGGCATTAGTATATCCAAGGAGTGTCATGCTCCCGGCAGTGTATCTCAGCCCATGGTCTATCGTGCCTCAGAGATATCTCAAGAGATTCTTGACACCAACTCAGTAAATGTTATGATCAACCATTTGTTGACTCAAAGTGTTCACGACACAACATACGTCCGGACGGGTGTTCACTAAGAACAACAGAGCCTCTAGCACTACCACTCAACTTCTTAAAGTTGAGCTTCATTGGTGTCGACACGGACTTACAGTCCACCATTCCAGAACTTTCCAGAAGCTTCACAATGTATTTCCCTTGAGAAAGGAAAATCCCGCTAGGTCTCTGCCGGACCTTCAGGCCTAGGAAGTAATGCATCAGTCCTAGGTCCTTCAGCTCGAACTTAGCAGCGAGCTCCCTCTTAAACTGATGAATGAGAGGGTTAGCACTTGTCAGGAAGAGGTCATCCACATACAGCACCAGAATGAGAGGCTTCTCTCTATCAACCTTGAAGTAAAGGTTCGGATCAGCATTACTACAAGTGAAGCCCAACTTCATCAGGTAGCTATCTATCCTCCCGTACCAATCTCGGGGTGCTTGCTTCAGCCCATAGAGGGCTTTCTTCAACCTGCAAACATGGGTGTCCCGATCCTGGACCTTGATCCCCAGAGGTTGCTTTACATACACCTCTTCCTTTACCGCACCATGTCAAAAAGCGGTCTTTCCATCCATTTGATGAAGCTTCCGTCCTTGCGTATCAGCAAGGGAAATAATAGATTATAGGTGCTATAATAATCAGTGCCTTCCTAGAGAAGTCTCAGGCAACACATTTTCCCATCAGATCCATGCTTGATCTTATATCGAGGTGACAACAGCTTTGTTCTGTGGTCTAGGAACCATATCCCAGACATCATCCTCGCATCATTCCAGGCTTGATGCCTTACAGCTTCTTCAAATGATCCAGGCTCATATTGTACTTATGGCAACTAGATACCCCTGGTATTTATATGGCTTCTTGGATTTCTTCTGAAATTTCCCCCTCTGAAGCCATATGTCTTTGAGCCATGAGGATCTTCTTTCGTTCAACAATGATATTAGCTCAGGGGCATATAAAGTTGAATTCTCCCTCTTAATGCCAGCTACTCTCAAGAGAGAAGACATTTATGTTAAATGAGGGCATCCCAGACACCAACTTGGAAAAGGGGTCTTATTCTCCCACGATCAAGGCCATCCAGACAAGCTTTGTTGATCATGGTTCAAAACTCCAACAACGTGACTGAAGGCTGCAAAAACTTCTTAGATCACACTTCAAGTTTATCATAACTGCTATTATGAATCTCGTAAACATGTGTGTCTGTCTATGTCACTGTCATAATGACAGTGACATGGAATCACAGATTTAGCTCCTCAAAATGGCGGAAACAGAGATACCTTCTGAACTGCCATTACTGTTATCTTCATCATTAACAGAATTGAAGATTTCAAGCTTGCAGCAATTACCTAATGTTCTGTGGAGATCTGTCGTAGCTTCCTCAATCAGTCCTTTAAGATTTTCTTTACTGCACCCCACAGAACTAGGGATCCAATCATGATTCCTCTTCTCATGATCCTACACTGCTTCTTATTTCCCAAATCTGCCCATTTGTCATTCTTTTGGTCATTTTAGAAGGTTGCTCCTAAGGCTACCAACATTGGCCTAACTCTATAACAAATCAACTTCTCTTGTCATTCTCCCTAGGGCTTACAGATTTGCCCATCTTGACAATAATCTGACCGTTTCATAATATGGCACCAGGGGCTTCTACAGTCAACCTTGTGAAGATCCTTCCAATTTCATTTAAAGAGACTGCTTCTTAGGGCTTCCAGATCTGCCCAACTGCAGTTGATGGTTGACTGATCTAGAGCTTTAAATTTTCAGATCTCAGTTCAACAATTTGTCTCCTAAATTGCACAAATCTAGGAACCAATCTTGCAGATGCTCCAAACGCTGAATTTACCCTTTTTCATGCTAGTCCACACATTATATGATGTCTAACAGATCTAGCACAGTCATAAGTCACAAGTTGATCTGAAGTATGGCACAAATCTGAGCTAGCAACAAGTCCCGTGATTTTTTTCTTGTAATAGATCCGAGCTTGGAGAATCTTCCCACAGATCTGAGCTATTTTGGGGACAGGTCCGGGTATAGCTCACACATGAGCCTTCACCCAAGTATATTGTTGTTATTACAGTCCTCTATAATGGTTGCTGCTCTGCGTTGTCACCTTTAAACTTCTTCGGAATAAGCCAGCGAAAACCCACAGATTAAGGCTTTCAGTACTTATTGAAGAACAAATAAAATTATTATTACCTTGACATTGAAGAATCAAAAATTATGGCAAGTGAATTTTGCTCAACACACCCTCGGGCATAACATCTATCCTAATCCATTGCATAGAATCCTTTTTGAGCTCCCAGATGCAAATACTCCTCGTTGAACGACACTCCACAATCTTTCCTGTAAGCAGCAACCGCCCCTGGCAGATGAGCAGGGACAGGCACCGAAGATCAGTTGACGGCATCTTCACATACTATATGTCAAGAGGCGGTATCCCTGCGATGCGGTGATCAGCATCGCAAGGCAGTAGAATGGCCCTTCCAACCAAACAGCATGGATCTCGTACCAGAACTGCAAAAATTCCTACTTGGAATTACAGTGGTGAATCCATTTTGCAAGACGGGAATCATAAACCTCTGTGATGCTCTCGTCAGTGGTGGATTCGGTAGTTCCAATTACGAGAATTTTGTAGGAATTGGTGGTTTTGTCGGCCACCATGCCCATTATTTCAATGTAACGGATCTGGAGCATCTCCTGCAGCACCCTCCAGGTTTTCATGACTGGGTTGCATACAATTAAGCGTGCGTCTCCATCAGATCTGCTCGGGCCCAAGCTCTCCAAGTCTCTCTCGTGTAGACGACTATGGGAATTCTAAGGAATTGGCATCATCCACTGCCCTCGACGACCACCCGCAACTTGATCTGCACAACAATTCCAGTAATGATATGACTGTCATTCTCCTCGATAGCCACACGGAGAATCTCGACGATCACGCGAGGGACGAAGAGACGACTGATTTCATATCAACTCTATTGACTCTTCCATATCCACCAAACAATCGTTCAATTTCTTTCTGTCGAACATTGTACTCAATGTTTCCACAGTACAAACAATACAATGGCTTCATCTTCACTGAGTGCCCGATATATTCAAAGAGCGTTACTCTCAGGAGATTGGTCGGCAATGGATCACCCTGTATGATAAATCGCTACCCGAAATAAAATAAAAAAATAAGATCGCACGGCCTGCTATGCGTTGTCGTCAACCACCAGAAATGCAACGTGTCATTCACAGTCGTGGAGACCTGGGCTCAAATCCCAGCAGCCACACTAAATTTCATCCACACGCAAGGGAATTATAGTGGCCCAAAAATAAAACAAAATACGACCCAGAAAAATAGTAACTTGTTGAGCAACTAGGAAGGTGAAACTCGTTTTCCCTCTTTGTTGGTACTCCTTTTATATCTGCGGCTGAACAGAGATATTTCTAATCTCTACGTTGTCACCTACAGCGCTTAGAAATACATACGCTATCACTTGCTGTGGTGGTATGGCCTGCGGCCTAGCACACAGCCTTGTTGTAGCTTACAACACCTTTATTGACCCTGTAACCAATCCTTATCTTGCTGCTCTAGATTCTCAACACGATGGGCTTTGTCTTCTCCTAGCTCTGATACCATGTTAAATTATGGACATGTTCTATGCCATTTCAGATTAGGGCACATAATACTGAAGGAGATAGAACATATTAATAGATCGATGGAAGACAAGCCAAAACAGAGATAATGAATGGTGGCGTTACGGCGATCGGCAGGATGCTTCTACTAGCAAAGTCTCCAATAGGTCATTCAGCCAAGCGTGTCACACATAACCCCAAAACAACCCAAACAAGGAACACTCCATAAATACGTAGCATCAAGAATGCAGCTCCATCGCCATCAAGAGAGAGAATTCCTCCACCCAATGTGTCAAATGAACTCTAAGTCTCTCCAATATATAGGAATCTTTGGGGTGTGTGACACGTCTTTTAAGACATTTAAGTCAATATTTTATTCTAGGTCGACCTAGCACATAAGTGGAATAAATTCAAAGTATATGTTCTGCTCATCCGATCGAGATGATCTTTAGATCAATCTTACACCTCTCCGAAAGAGGAATCCAATAAAAATATTGGGATCATCATCTGAGCAGCACAACCTAGATTTTGGACCTAGTTGTCCAAATTTAACATGTATCAATACTAGGGCCATAAGCTTAAATATTACGCTGCCCCACTCGAAAATCCTTGTTTCTTTGAAAAAAATTGTGTTTGGAACATCTTTGCAAAAGACATTTGTGAAGAAAAACTAGGGAGATAAAAAAAAATTGCAGGAACGCACTCCTGAAAATCACTCTCAGGGTCACTCCTTGAGCGCTTCTATCCGGAGCGCACTTCAGGAGTGGGATTGCGGGGGAGCGCGCGCTCCCCCTCAGCCTGCTGCACACAAATTTTTCCACATGTTCCACGAACACATTCTATTCTCCAACAATTTGACGCACCAATTTAACTAAACAATAACTCAAATTCAATGGCTTGAAACTTGAAACTCAACAGCTCTCACACAAAAAATCACAGAGCCCAAACCAGCAATTAAAATTCACAGCTCCATGCACTGGCCTCAATTCACCATGCCATACTGGCCACTTCGTCTCTGATACCAAATGAAGAAAAATTACAAACTAAAAATTCAACAATAATGCACACACCAGCTCTAACAAATTTCATTAACAAAAGGCATATACTTATACATGAGGAGAGGTCTCGAGAATCTGTTACCTCCATATATCTCTCAATCATTCACTCCACAAATCTCTTATCAATCAGTCCACAAATTACTCCATATTTTTCGCACTGAAAATAATAGCTTACAATAACACTAACAGTTAACAAATGAATCATATTCCATCAATTTCTAGGGTTTAGTTTAGACTTCCATTCTATTTTACTTCATGCTTCTTGTTTTTATAGGAATTTCCTTAGCACTCCTGCTTTGTATAAGCATCATTGTACCTAATAGTTCCACTGACCTACTTCATTTATCATTTGTCATACACTAATACATTTATCTTATCTTATACACATGCACATGAAACACTATTGGGATGGTCTACTCCCAAAGCAAGCTCCCACTTCTCCCTCTAGCAATAATAGAATAAAGGTTCAGAGGAATGCTTGTGTAGACGACAAAAATGGTGAGGGTTGTTGAAGTATTTAACACTCATTTTTGCAGGTCCTCTTTTGAGGAAATTTGATGTGTAGTTTAAAATTAGATGTTTTATGCATGAATAGATCTAATCTGTGCTGAATACTTATCCTAACCTTCATCCAATTCTGGATCAAATTTAATTGAATTTTGTACTATAAATTATGTTCTATGCAATACGAAATAATTAACTTGTGTGCAAGGTTCTCCTTAATTTTTGTCTTGTGCATGTGTTGTAGAGAATCTAACAAATGATCAAGATCTACTAGATCATCAATCTAACCAATCTTGTGTTAGATCCATACTGTGCTGAAGATCTATCCTTATCTTAATCCAATTCTGGAACAAATTTTGCCCTTTAAATTATGTTTTTACCTTTTATGTCAAAAGAAATCATTTTGATTTGTGTGCAAGGTTTTCATTATGCTTTGTCTCAGGCACATTTGCTCTACAATCTGACAAGATGATCAGGATTCACTTGCAAGCAACTGGGCAGTGACGGAAATGTGAGAAACTGTGCTTGCCGGTCATTTATAATACATGCTTGTACATGGATGTCTTGTTCTGGCAACCAAAATGCCTTTAATTTTTCTATTTACGATAATTATACTGATTAAATGGAAGCTCACACATGCCAATATCGCCAATGTTGACTTAGATTTGTTTAGGTGGCACATTTTGTTATTTATTTCACCAACTTTGGCTGACAGCTATGAAAGCTAGTGGCCAGCCTCTACCAACAGTTTTTTAAACTGTAAATTAGCTTCATGACTATCACGCAATTTGTTATCAATGGAAGATGTCCTTACCGAAATGTCAAGATAAAAAAAGAGTTATTTAAAGTTTAAACCTCATCATAGCTGAAGAAGCTAATTGATCTCCTACCCTATCATTCTCCAGGAGGGCTAAGTGTGGACCCCTTCAAGAGTACATTTGCTTTCAAACAATCAACAAAAATTATTTGCCAATGCAACCTTAGAGCTTGACACATGTAATGTGTTTTTTCCTCAAAAATTTTAAAGCCATGTAGGTAGACTATAGTAGGAATGCTTCATTAAGTGTGCATTTCAAGCAAATATAATGCTGCTTTATTAAAAAAGGCATTTTCTGATGCAGAAACTATGAAACATGCTACTCAAAATAATATATATCATACAAAGAGTGGCAAGATTTTGCTAATAATCACTTTAACACTGGAAGAACTATTGGTTTATCCCTCCACTTAACTGAGCTAGTAAATGTTGCCAATACTGAGTTGTGTTTTTTGCCAGTTCATGCAAATACACGAAGGAAAAATAAGAAAGCATACACAAAAATTGCTTGGGCTTTGTAAAAGGGGTTGAATTGTGAAATATGTGTTTTATCGTTTTATGCATGTACACAACAAACACTGATAGCAATGCCCTTTTGTACAAAAGTATGCATGACCTGAAATTCATTTGACCAAGGAACAATTCGGACAGAGTTCTTGTAGAAGGATTTTACTCTTCCAAACTGCTCAGATAATGGTTCAAGAAATGAAGCTATAAAGCCCCTCAATAATTACACATAACCAAATCTGTTAGTGTAATAAAGCTTGTATTGCATAAAGTCAGCAAGCATTTGTGCTCAGCAAAAGATACAAAAATCAAATATATATTGTTTCAATGAAAAAAAATAAAAGTTTGGGTTTTGTGCCATGCTGTCGATCAATTTTTCACTTTCATTCAATTAAAAGCCTCAAATTATCGGAGTGGCAAATCAAACATGATTTAGCCTATATCATAAGTGGTTAGATGAAGGATGAATGGTTAAAGATGTAAGTGCAATAAAAGCTTCAACTCTGAACTAGAAGCTCCAGGTTAAAACTGATGCTGAAAATTTGCTCATTCAAACCAGACTGAACTGCTCCAGATAGGTGACGTCACCTTCTGCAAATTGATATAATGAGAAATACAGTCATGTGCATCCTCCAACTTGCTAGAGACTATATTCTCAAAGGATTAATTATGTTTAACTTATATAAATAGAATCTAGATGAGCCTAAGAAATTAAGAAAACTCCCTTGCGATGCACCTAGATAAAAACATTAAAACTATGGTACATGTGATACAAAATGACACAGAACAAATCGTCAGCAAACCAAGATAGTTTCTGGAAAGCCACCAATTATAAAAGGCAATATATATCCAATTAGCCAGTCAAGCAGAGGGTTCATTAGGTGGTTTAAAGTGAAGCAGGAAATGGTTCAGGTTCTATAGGGTACTTTGCATCTGTTCCACACAGAATGTGCAAGGAAAGGAAAGGGCGAGCCCATGCAAAACAAATTTAATTGGGGAGTAGACCTAATTAACATAGAAATTTCAGTACACTTCATAGTTCTGACAAACCCTGTCCATCACAAATGACCCAAACTTTACAAAAGATGGCAGATCTATTGTTCTAGCTGGATGTGAAAACTTGTCCATACAAAAAAGAAGCAGGTGAAAAAACTCTATGGAAAAATAGGCAACGGCAGGCAAATAACCTGGTTCTATGTGAGAGCAAACTCAGCCAATCACACTTGTGAACTACAGAAGAAAGAAAGAAGTGAAAGGCACACTTTACTTCCATTGAAGAATGCATAGTTTAAGCATATCAAAAGTGCAACAATCACCATATAAAATCCTTGCATGTAGCACTTGCAAAGAAGAAAGTGCACTGGGGTAACCTGAATGGTGGGCAGCATCAGAGGCACCGGTTATAGCAGGTGTAAGGCCAACCGACTTCATTGTATACCAATAATGTGTACCTGAATGCTTGTTCTTGCGTCGTCCAGCGCCTACAGGAACATTTCTCATTGTCCCTCCAACAGTCCAGTATCTCTGGCAATCTTTGCAAAAATGCCTAGGCTGATTCACATTGTAATTATTGTAATAGCAGAACTTGGTGCCTGAACTATCACAGCGAGGACAGCGTAACAGCTTGTCAGTCTTTTTGAGCATCTTGTCGTTATTCCCATTTTGCTCAACTTCTTCCTTATTTGTTTCATCTCCCTTTTCATCTTTTGGCTCTTCCTTCATTGTTGTTATAGGAAGTTCTTTCTCTGGATCTTCCTTAGATGTCTTTCCACCTTCTACACTGCAATCATTAGTACCAGGAGAATTTCCGGGCTCTTTGGACAGGCCCTCATCTTTTGACTTGGGGCTGATCACTTCCTGCAAACCCAGATGAAATCCATACATATCAGAGGAAGAAGATACAGTTAGAATTGCCGTTAATTGATGGGAAAACTCTTTAGATTAACATAACCAGCTATGGAAATTCAATCTTGACCACTCATGCGGGCCTGTGCAGAGAAATGATGTAGGAGAGGTCTGAATTTCTTCTTTTTCTACACAATAAATACTCAAGTTTCCCTTCATACACACACAAACATGGTGTAAAGTACTAAAGATAATCATGCAGGAATATCACTTTTTAGCTAAAGATGGAAATGGCAAGAACAATGTCGTAAGTGGAAGTTTGTCATCTTCACTCTCAACTTATTACTTATAGGTTCATCAAGCATGTAAGTGCACTACATTGCAATGTAAAGGAGTTTTTTATCCTTACATTTGTTTATTTAGCCCCAAAGTGGATTAATCTAAAGGAACTGTCTGCATGAATATAAGAGAGCCACCCCCCCCCCCAATCTTCTACCTAAACAAGGACAGAATGGTTGCACCAACCTCCTTTTAGCAGAAGCAAAAGGGATGCTGTAATTTTAGTGTTAAATCTGCAAATAACAATGTATGGCCACATTTTACCATAGTTGCATGGGAAGTTGGGAACATGTTCCCACGTCCCAGGAAAACTTAGAATGGTTTGGGAATTTTCCCTTTTGGGAACATGGGAATGTTCGCAGTCCGTTCCCTGTCCAAAAAGGGAGTATTCAAGGAACTACCATCATCCACGTTCCCAATCAGTTATTTGCCCAAAAGGGTATGTTCACGGAACTTCTGGGCATTCTCATGGCTTGTTGGGCCCCAACAGATGCAAAAATAGGCCTGTAACAGACGCATTCTGGCACCAACTCAGCCCAAGTGTAGGCCCTCGTGGAAACAAAAACGCTAATACATCCAAAAATCAATAAAAGCAACAAAGCAAATGATAATTAAACCCCAAAACGAAACCTTAAGACTACAAACGCCCACCCTCCACCCTCAATTTTTCATTTATTGTACATGTTTTGGAGGCAAGAAGAGCTGTAATTGATCTGCTGACCTAGAAAACAAACCAGCAATCAATCTGCAGTCATTATTTGGTCTTCAAAGCATCCATGACATCCATTATCAACCTTTGAGAATTTTTGGATTGAGGATTCCGAGGCCAGCAATGGATAATTGAAATGAACAGCCAGTTTATTGGAGAAAATCTTCACACAAAGGGAATTTCATGTATCATATGATTTATTATTTTGAAGTTATGTTGCTTTTGCTTTACATTTGCTCTCTTTATAATGTGGGGAGATATGGTTGCAAGAAAACCCTTGCTCCAGCATTTGACATTAGTTAACACTGGACATGGGTGGCTAGAAGAGATGGCTATGTAACCTTTGCATCCATCGTTTTAAGAGCACTTCCACCAGGCTACTTCATCATCATTTGGGCAAACCTGGGCATTCATTGATGTCGCGCAGCTGTTCACCAGAACAAAAAGCAAATCCTTCAGGCATATCTTGAGACAGAAAATCGTAATTAAATTTAGATTGCTAGGCATATATTTTGGGCATTTTCCACTTGGGAAAATAAACTATTTTGGACATTACCACTTTAAACCATCGATCAGTTACTTTTATTAAAACAGTCAATATCTTAATCTTATACTTTATGATACTTATGGAATGATGAATAGTTTTTGGTATATATCAATGTATGATGCATCATGTTTGGTTTTCAAAATTCCTGGATGGATTTTTCAGGAATTTTGAAAAAAGATGGACCTTTTTTTAGAATCTTCATTTTTTATAATAATTTTTAGTTGAATTATACACTAACTTGGACATTGCCACGTACCCACCGAATTTTATTAAATAAGTAACCTGATAGCCTCGTCGTTTTAATTTTTCACTTTTGATATTGATAGAATAATCTATAGTTGTTGATATACCATATGATGCATCACGTTTAGTTTTTAAAATTCTTGGATATATTTTTATGGAACTCTGAAGATTTATTTGACATTTGTTGAGAATCTTTTTTTAAATAATATTTTTTGTGCTCCCTTTTTGCCGTTCCATGGAAATTTGTTGGGAACTTTTAGTCATTCTTGAAACTTGTACCCCTGTAATCACATCCCCTTGCACCAGAAACTCATGAAACATATCATTTTACCATGAGATTATTTATTACACTCCTAGAAGTCATTTCCCTCTTGAGCCATCTCATATACTGATGGAGGAAGAATATGCATACTACGAGTCATTTTGTCTCACTTTCTAATGAAAGAAAAATTTATAACAGTTGCTAAAGGTGATTACATGGGCAGAAAATTATCCAGGAATAACCATGCATTAGCAGATCATTCAGATACAATGGTTTCCTCTATTACTATTGATATCCATTCTGTCTCTTATAGAGCTGAAACAAATAGCATATTTTACATTGATTGCACATGAATATATCCTCCTCTCAGAATATTTCCACCAGTCATAGGGCAGGTGGTTGAGGTGAAAAATCTTCCTGGAAGCATAATGAACATCATGGGAGAGTTCAATGGTAATAGAGCACCCTGGGTCTTCGTAATGAAATTATATTGTATCATGCTCCCTAGTTATTTCAGACCAATTGCCCACAATGACTCTTTGATAGAGTCAAAACAAAAGGCATATGTTACATTGTTTGCACATGAACATGCCGTATTCAGTAGCTCCACCAATTCTTGGGCACATATAACTAAGGTGAAAAATCCTCAAGGCAGAATAGCAAACACAGGGGGACTGATCAATCGTGATATAGAACCCTTGCTGCCTTGTTAATGAAATTGTATGATGCTCACTAGTATTCTGAAATCATTCATATTTATGCAAATGCTCAAATTTATGTAAATTTCAACATCAGCCCAATGAACGCGCATTGTTGAGGAATTTACTCTTATTAGCTTCCCTTGATAGGTAAGTAAGATGCAAAGAAATAAATAATGATGTTCGTGTAGGTATACCGTATAACAACTAGCTCGAGACTGACATTAATTGCTTCTATTCAATGCCTTGCAGCAATTGCCACATCAAGCATGCCTTGCTTACAACAACAAATAGATTGCATTACAAATGGAAAATGTGGCTACTTAACATGCATTCACTTGTTATAACTTAAAACGTTTGGGAATCAATTGCATATCTAGAAAGTGGCTCCATCTGAATCTAGAACTTTTGCTTATCTTTCTTTTTTACTTCATGTGTAATACTGGCATTCATAATGGTGTTGACATCATATCACAAATTGTTGTTTTTATAGCCTCAGAAGGTCTTCTACAATGTCCTCTTGGTGTCTTAGCATGCAGAAGATATTTGATTGCCACTTCAAGTGCTTGCTTGGTGGAGTAAGTGATTTATGATTTCTTTCCTAAGGTTAACTTAGGAAAAGTACAATAATTAATTTAATTAATTATTGTGGACTATTCAGCCAAAGTTCCAAGCACAAATTTGAAATAATTAAATTATTTAAATGACTTACATATAATCTCAAGTTCTCAACAAAGGCTTAGGATTTAATCCTAGCCATTGACAACTTAGGAGTTTAGGGTCCTGGACTATTAAGCCAAATTTCCAAGCACAAATAATTAAATTATTTAAATGACTTACATATAATCTCAACAAAGGCTTAGGATTTAATCCTAGCCATTGACAACTTAGGAGTTTAGGTTAGAGATTTTGGCTTAATGAAACTATAAAATAAGCCTACAGGAAAGGTAAAGACACATTATGTTGGGGAAGTGATTTTCTCAAAAGCAAGAGGCTCGATTAGACTGAAGAGAAGTGAGAAGAACTGCAGCAAGGAATTTCAGGAGAAATTTCAGGTAAGCCAAAGCAATGAAAGAAAGAGGCTGAGTCAGCTGAAGAGGAGGGATGAAATATCTTGAGGCAAAATTTACTCATTAGTGGGGATTTCCTTGACGCCGATTTTCCCAATGAGGCCAAGTTCCACGTTCCCAACAGTTGTAATTTTCTGTGTATTCTCTGTGAGTTTAGTCCCAAATTTTCTTAAAAAAATTAAAATGAAGGAAGATTGTGTTGGGCACAAATTTGCTGTTGTAGTGTGATTGATTTCTTCATTCTACTTCAGCTGCATTTTATTTTCTGAGTTAATATCCCTGTCTGTTTATTTTATCAGCAATTTCAGAAACAATTTAGCTAAATATTCTCTAGTTTTTTAATAATTAGTTAAAGTGAAATAAATCAGATCTGGTATAAAAGAATTCAACACAAATTTCAACATGTACAAGCTCCAATGCTTTGACTGCTCCTATGTCAATATCTTCTGTGTTGCTTTCCTACAGAGCATGTTGTACATCTCCCTTCTACCTTCTTAAAATCAAGTAGGCCAGCAAGCATCTCAAACCTGCTTAGAAGGGAAAGATGCAAGAAACACACATTTGCCCATATCTTTGATGCCAAGGTACATTCGCATCAGAATCTGTGTCTTCAGCCACTTTAACTCATAAATTACAGTTTTCTACTGTTTGTGGTAACACCATTACTCACACAAAAACTCAATTTGCAATAACACCTTTTCAACAATTAATAAATTCCAAAATTTATGCTCTCAAATTCCAATCATGAAAAGGTTGTTATTTTAGATGAAAAAAAAAACTTGATGTTTCAGCTTAGAATACTTTCAGCCTGAAATACCGTTGTAGATTGTACTGATACCTGTGTTATGCTCTCCCCCTCTGTACTTTCACTAAGAGTACTCTTCCAGTCCCATTGACCTCTGGTCATTTGTTGGACAATAACAAAATTATCTTATCTCATCTCCCTTGAATTCATGCAATAAACTACACAATTCTGTTGTTGGAAGTATCTTTGCCACTGTTTCTGTTCTCAAAAATGGCTGTTTTGGTCTTCTGTTTTGGGCCTCTAATTCCCCCGTGACATCATATCTCAAACTCCAGCATCCTAACTCCACATTCTAATCAATGGGTTTAGGTTTTCCAGCTCCAAATGGGCCTGTGCAGTTCTGTATGAATTACATGCCCAGATGAGGAACCATCTATTGTACCTGTTGCCTCAAAATTTAGCAGGTCTTGTAAGGGAATAACCTACAAGGAAAAAACTAGACCAAGAGACTCAGAGACAACAATGAGATGTGGCCCACTGTCACCGCAGCCACTACCTCCTGCTCTTTTGTGGACTTTCACCACCAGGGAGGCTTCCCCTTAGATAGGTCACCTAAGGATATGTCAAGTTCTAGGATCAAGGTGACAAGAGAGGCTTATAGAGGACAACTATTTCTAAGAACAAGGCTCAGTAAGTGCAATAGGGCAATTTGCATCCTCTAATAAGGCCAAATTAGGGCACCAATGATATAGGGATTGAGAGATAGCAAGCCAATTTGATTAACCTAGAGTCAAGAGGCCAAGAAAGGACTTCCAAACAATGAATATTATCAACCAATGGAACAAGAAGCCTTCAAAAAGCCCCACGTTGAAGCCTAGGGCAAACTAGGGTTTGTGTAGGGTAAGATTGACCTGGGGCAAAAAAGTTTGCTTTGAAAATGGATGAATTAGCCACTAAAAGGGGCTGATCTTAAGGCAACCAACACTCCTCTTGATGTTGAATCCTTCCCCTCGCAAACAACTTCAACCCTATCAAATTCCGTGCCCTAGCCCTAGCTAGCAACTTGACCTTAAAGGGATGAAAATCAGACTAGGAGAGAAAAAATGAGATTTAGCTAGAATTTGCAGGCGAACACCAAAGTGGCGAGGCCAATGCCTGGTGCTTGGGATGGAGTCTATGGGAGTGAAAATTATGCTAAATCTAGGTAAGGAGTAAGGGAATAATGAAGCAGGGGGAAGCAGTCCCCATTGGAGCCGATGTTGTAGGATATTTTGGTACACTGAGAAATTGCCAATTTCTTTCTTGGCCAAATGCTAAGATATATGTTGATAAAATACTTTTGAATGATTTATAGGTTTTTAATTTTAAAGTACCATGATATTTTTATAAAAATATATTTGAATATTTTTATATAAATATCTCTTTAAAATTAATGTTGGAAACACTGAGAGGGGGGTGAATCAGTATTTCTTTTCAATTGTTAATTTTACCAGTTAGATCACTTATATTTAGAACACAAAATAAACAATGATGGAATACATATTATTATTAATTTCTTCTTTATAATAAGTAAAGTACAATAATGATATAGGACTCCAACCCTAGATGAAGACTCCAATCTTCCAGGCTCCAACCTGTATTGTGCCAAGCACCGACTTGGTCTTTCCAAGGCTCCAACCTTGTCAATTTGAGGCACCAATGTCTAGAGCCCCAACCCTATCTTCCAAGGCTCCAACCTTGTCACTTTGAGGCACCAACCTCTAGGGCTCCAACCCTCTCTCTGGTACAGGCTCCAACCTGGTCTCTTGAGGACTCCTATCCTCTAGGGCTCCAACCCTATCTTTCAAGGCACCAACCTTGTCTCTTATGAGGCTCCAACCTCTTGGGCTCCAACCCTCAGCTTCACTTCATCAAAGTATGTTTGGTTATTCTTCACGACTCCCAATGTCTTCTTCAACGAGCCCTGACAATCTTCAGCAATGCCTTCACTTAGTCTCCATGTCACGTCATCAATGACAACCTTGATCTCTTAGAAGGTGTCACCATTGCTCTTCATCGTACCCAATCACATTCTTCAAGTCACATCATGATGACATCAATGATGCATCATGATCTTCAAAGTTCTCCACAAGACTTCTCAGGGTTGAATGTCTTCAACAAACTTCTTCACCGTTCTTGGTTTGTCCTTGACTTGACTTGTGCTTGAGCTTGACTTCGCTGTCCCAAGATGATCATTGTTCCTTGTCCGGGTTCTGCACTATTCATCTAGCAATAAGCATCATTATTCCTGCATCACTCTTCATCACCAAATTTGCACCATACTGCACCAATGGTTCTGCACCACACTGCACCAGTACTTTACAACTCACCAATTCTGCACCACCCTGTACTAACACTACAGCTTCACCAACACTTTTGCACCACCATGTACTAACACTACAGCTGCACAAACACTTCTGCACCACAGATCAATGCATCACCACCAAAAACTGAAAGACACAACAAGTGTTGGAAGGATCTGAGTCACTGCAATAACAGTCCAAGACTGTTATGTATATTTCCACGTGTTGAGATTATCACAACTCCAAGATTGTTGTGTGACAGAGGAGATCCGAACCACAGAATTGAGCTAGTGATGATGATACAGCCACTGAAAAGAAGGTTTCGACACTAATCTGAGTCTCTGTCCAAGTTTAACCTAAGGTCTGCCCACTGTTGAGCTCCCATAGATGAATGATCACGCCTACAATTCAATGTTGCTACATGATCGAGCTGTAGTGAGGTCACAAACTGCTGTAGAGTGACATGAACTCCAAGAATCTGTAATTGTGGTGTAGTCTGAGCTTGAGAAAAGACTTCAAGAAGTCTGCAATTCATAACACAGATTTGAGGGCTACTTTCATAAACACAGGTCACTAGTCCGAGTTTTATCATTGTTCAACACCGAGCTTTGAATTAACACAAGTGAAAGGTCTGTCACAAATTAGAGATGAGTTCCATCCGGGCTCCAAAGGCGTTATGTCACAGATATACCACCACAGAACCAAGTCCGAACTATTTTAAGCTTATCTCTATCCCTCCAACAAATGATTCGAGCCTCCCACAAATTCTTCAAATGCCGCCCACAGGTCCGAGCTACACACCCTTCAAGGCACCTATTTTAAGTCTTCAAAAACGTCTCCACAGGACCGCAGTTATTACAGGCCTGAGAGTATAATACTGCCACAACTCCAAGGTATCACAAGTATGAGCCTTTTATTGGCTATAATCCGAGTTTCCACAAACCCAAATCCAATTTGCTGACTGTTCCAATGTATTACTATTCCATAGAAAATAATATTAGCACAAAAACATTAATCTCAACGTCTTCTTTAAAACAGTTCGAGTTTTTATGCCTAAACAGAACTGTCCTCGATATCCTTGCTATTATGAGTTGTTTCTATGTATTTTTCATCGAATTCTGTGCTGAAATGGACGAATTCTATTGGGTATTTATACTTGTTTCCACCTACGAAAAGACGTGTCTGTTCGTGAAGGAGAGTCGACCTATGTACTGGAGTCGACATGTATGTATTAAAATGTTTATTTGAAAATTCAATTTTAGGCCGACCTTTGTACAATTTCATGCCAATATTTTCCTTGTTGTAATGGAAGACATTTTTAAATACTTTTCTTCTTTTTCAAAAAAATAATCTTCTTTAAACCCCAGTGGAATACTACTCTTTGGAACTTGAAATATCCCTGTTCATGCTTATGGTATTTGTGGTCATGATAGTGATAACCAAATCCATGTAGTCTCGGATGATTAGAATGGTCCTTTTTATTTATCTCCCTCTGACAGTGACCTCTGTGGTAATGGTGATGATAAACAAGTCAACCATGGTCTTAGTGAAAGACTTGAGTATCCTTCAACACTATATGATATGTCATTAACCATATGCAACATTCATCAATTTGTTAGAGCAAGGGCTAGATCATCACAAGGAGAGGTTCTTCATCAAGAGTTACTATGAGCATCAATAAGGACTCCTTCATCAAGAGTAAGGCCATCTTCATGATTTCTAGGGCTTCTTCATCAAGAGCAAGGATAAATGAGGTTATGTCATCACAAGAATATTTGCCATCTCGATAATGCCATATTGACATCAATGACAACATTGATTAACAATCTCCCCCTTTGTCATTGATCGCAATATTCTTGCCCTTCTAATTTCTCTCCCCCTTTGACATCAATGGCAAACGGGGTGCCCAAATACTCCCCCTGTCAAGTTGCTTCTTTTCTTCATGAATTGTAGTCCTTCATAGGTATGTTACTCTCCCTGCCATGGTGTTCTTTCTTCTGGCAATATGGTCCATGATAGATGTCTTTGTATTTCTTCATGTGCTGTACCATCTCCCCCTGTCTGGACAAATTCCTTTAGCTCATGAAGGATTGCTCACCTTGTGCGATCAAGTAGAAGGCATCATCATAAAATCATGTTTTTCTTCAATGGAGTTACTTCCGAGAGATGATTTATCAAGATTGTCCATGTGTAACTCATCAAGGATTTCATAGGGCCTACTCACGGATCACTTTCTACAAGAATGCTCAAGAATCACAAACTCCCCGTAACTATATGCATGGTCTCTTTTTGGCAAGGTTTCACCATCAAATACTTGGAATATCAAGGATGACTTCATTTAGTCAACAACATGTGTTGTTCGTTGGAGTGTTCAAGGGACTTCCGGATTCAACTTGTTTCCTTCTCCATACTTGTGCAACTTTCTTCTCTGGCATGGTTCTAGCTTGTGCAGGGGCCCCAGTCGAGTTACAATCACGTGCCATATGTCCAATGTTATGGCAATTGAAGCACTCTATGTTGTTCATGAATAATAAATCATGACTTCTTCTTGAAAAATTGCTTCGAGGAGATTGACGGGGACCATTATATTTGTCTTTGTGATATGCTCTACAATCTTTTGCCATGTGCCCAAAGTTTGTACAAGAATAGCAATATCCAAGAAATATACTTTGGTACCTGGGAGATGAAGAGTTCCTTGAAGTCTTTTTGCCTTGGGATTCTTTGATGATATTCATTGCCTTTTGTATTCTTGACACCATATGCAAGTCTTCTTAGAGTAGAATTTCTTTTGTTGTTGTCTTGATTCTTCTCCTTGCCTTTGTTGGAACTCGGAGCATCAACATTTCTTTCTAGGTTCCTCACATCTTTGTTGTCTGAAGCATTATCATTCTTGCTTGAGGATTCACCTGCATAGCCAAGACCTGACTTATCAAGGGGAGACCTTTGCTAACTTAGGATGTCATCTAGTGTTTGAGAGCTTTTCATGTTTTTATTCAGCAATTCAACTTCCTTTTCAAGAAAGACAATTTCTCCTTTCAACTTTTCACAATCTTCATCTTTCATAAGTAGTTGCTTCTTCATTTCTTCCATCATCCTTGTTGCTTCATGTGCTTCGATTTTAAAGGAGATGATATTTGATTTCATTATGAAGACTTATTCATTCTCCTTTGCTAGACTGCTCTCCATTTCTTCTTTTATTCTTGTAGCTTCACATGTTTCGGCCTTGAGAAGATTGATGTCTGATTTTAGTTTCAAGATTTCTTCATCCTTTTCGTCTAGTTGGCATATCATGGTATTTCTCTCCTTTTTTGCATCATTAACTTGTCCTTCTATGAATGCCAAAGTTTCCATCACCTTCTCAGCTCCTTGCACTTGTTTCCTTGCTTCTTCTAGTTGAGATCTAAGAGAGGATACCTCTTCCTTGTATTGACCAATCTCTGCTTCAAGATTGTTCAAGCTCTTATGCCTTTGTTCAAGGTGGCTTGACAAAGTTTCATCCCTTTTCTTTGCCTTATCCAATTGATTTGTCTTAGATATGACTTCTTCATGATGCTTTTTTTTGTTTTGATGAAATTCCTCTTTAAGT
The DNA here is from genome assembly GCA_034641835.2 of Pinus albicaulis. Classification (NCBI taxonomy): domain Eukaryota; kingdom Viridiplantae; phylum Streptophyta; class Pinopsida; order Pinales; family Pinaceae; genus Pinus; species Pinus albicaulis. The sequence continues at coordinate 64,820,679 of CM076572.1, read as the reverse complement.
TTGGCAAGCTCCTCATCTCTTTCTTGTACTTGAAGCTTCACAAAGTCAACTTCCTTCCTTGTCTTGTCTTGGTTACCATCTTGTGCTTTCCTCTTAAGTACTTCATTTTCCTTTTTCAAACTGTTAATCTCTTCCATGGAAGCCATAAGTTTATTCAGGAGATCTTCTTCAAAGTCTTCTTTGTTCTCTTCATCTTCTTGGTCTTCTTTAGCCTTGTTGTCATCTCTCTTATATTCGACTTCCTTGATGGATTCTGGACTTATTTCTTGTTTTCCATCATCTTCTTGACTAGAGATCATTGTCAACACTCCTTTTGAGTGAAGATCATGAAGTTTGTCCCATATGACTTTTGCTGACGAACATTTTTCAAAATTGGCCTTCACAGAATTAGGTAACCCATTCAAAATTGCCTTCATTGCTCTTGTATTGTACTCCTTGGATTCTTCGTCCATCGTGTCATTAGTAATCACCGATTTCCAAACTTCAATTCCTTGAGTCTTCAAGAAATTTCTCATTCTTGCCTCCCATATATCAAAATTTCCATTGAACACTGGAGCCTTCACAAATTGATTGACTTCAATTTCGATGGTTGAGGAAGACACATCTTTAGGAGGATTAGAGACTTTCTTCCTTGGCTTTGCCATTTGTGTTCTAATGATCAACCTTCAAGCTATTAGGCTTTAAGTGAAGGTACTAGCTCTGATACCAATTGTTGGAAATACTGAGAGGGGGGTGAATCAGTATTTCTTTTCAATTGTTAATTTTACCAGTTAGATCACTTATGTTTAGAACACAAAATAAACAATGATGGAATATATACTATTATTAATTTCTTCTTTATAATAAGTAAAGTCCAATAATGATATAGGACTCCAACCCTAGATGAAGACTCCAAACTTCCAGGCTCCAACCTGTATTGTGCCAAGCACCGACTTGGTCTTTCCAAGGCTCCAACCTTGTCAATTTGAGGCACCAACCTCTAGAGCCCCAACCCTATCTTCCAAGGCTCCAACCTTATCACTTTGAGGCACCAACCTCTAGGGCTCCAACCCTATCTCTGGTACAGGCTCCAACCTGGTCTCTTGAGGACTCCTATCCTCTATGGCTCCAACCCTACTTCCAAGGCACCAACCTTGTCTCTTATGAGGCTCCAACCTCTTGGGTTCCAACCCTCAGCTTCACTTCATCAAAATATGTTTGGTTATTTTCCACGGCTCCCAATGTCTTCTTCAACGAGCCCTGACAATCTTCAGCAATGCCTTCACTTAGTCTCCATGTCACGTCATCAATGACAACCTTGATCTCTTAGAAGGTGTCACCATTGCTCTTCATCGTACCCAATCAAATTCTTCAAGTCACATCATGATGACATCAATGATGCATCATGATCTTCAAAGTTCTCCACAAGACTTCTCAAGGTTGAATGTCTTCAACAAACTTCTTCACTGTTCTTGGTTTGTCCTTGACTTGACTTGTGCTTGAGGTTGACTTCGCTGTCCCAAGATGATCATTGTTCCTTGTCCGGCTTCTGCACTATTCATCTAGCAATAAGCATCATTATTCCTGCATCACTCTTCCTCACCAAATCTGCACCATACTGCAACAATGGTTCTGCAACACACTGCACCAGTACTTTACAGCTCACCAATTCCGCACCACCCCGTACTAACACTACAGCTGCACCAACACTTTTGCACCACCATGTACTAACACTACAGCTGCACAAACACTTCTGCACCACAGATCAATGCATCACCACCAAAAACTAAAAGACACAACAAGTGCTGGAAGGATCTGAGTCACTGCAATAAGAGTCCAAGACTGTTATGTATATTTCCACATGTTGAGATTATCACAACTCCAAGATTGTTGTGTGACAGAGGAGATCCGAACCACAGAATTGAGCTAGTGATGATGATACAGCCACTGAAAAGAAGGTTCCTACACTAATCTGAGTCTCTGTCCAAGTTTAACCTAAGGTCTGCCCACTGTGAGCTCCCATAGATGAATGATCACACCTACAATTCAATGATGCTACATGATCAAGCTGTAGTGAGGTCACAAACTGCTGTAGAGTGACATGAACTCCAAGAATCTGTAATTGTGGTGTAGTCCGAGCTTGAGAAAAGGCTTCAAGAAGTCTGCAATTCGTAACACAGATTTGAGGGCTACTTTCATAAACAAAGGTCACTAGTCCGAGTTTTATCACTGTCCAACACCGAGCTTTGAATTAACACAGGTGAAAGGTCTGTCACAAATTAGAGATGAATTCCATCCGGGCTCCAAAGGCGTTATGTCACAGATATACCACTACAGAACCAAGTCCAAACTACTTTAAGCTTATCTCTATCCCTCCAACAAATGATCTGAGCCTCCCATTAATTCTTCAAATGCCGCCCACAGGTCCGAGCTACACACCCTTCAAGGCACCTGTTTTAATTCTTCAAAAACGTCTCCACAGGACCGCAGTTATTACAGGCCTGAGAGTATAATACTGCCACAACTCCAAGGTATCACAAGTATGAGCCTTTTATTGGCTATAATCCGAGTTTCCACAAACCCAAATCCAATTTGCTGACTGTTCCAATGTATTACTATTCCATAGAAAATAATATTAGCCCAAAACATTAATCTCAACGTCTTCTTTAAAATGCCTAAACAGAACTGTCCTCAATATCCTTGCTATTCTCAGTTGTTTCTATGTGTTTTTCATTGAATTCTGTGCTGCAATGGACGAATTCTATTGGGTATTTATACTTGTTTCCACCTACGAAAAGACGCGTCTGTTCGTGAAGGAGAGCCGACCTATGTACTGGAGTCGACATGTATGTATTAAAATGTTTTTTTGTAAATTTAATTTTAGGCCGACCTGTGTACAATTTCATGCCAATATTTTCCTTTTTGTAATGGAAGACATTTTTAAATACTTTTCTTCTTCTTTTTTCAAAAAAATAATCTTCTTTAAACCCCAGTGGAATACTACTCTTTGGAACTTGAAATATGCTTGTTCATGCTTATGGTATTTGTGGTCATGATAGTGATAACCAAATCCATGTAGTCTCAGATGATTAGAATGGTCCTTTTTATTTATCTCCCTCTGACAGTGACCTCTGTGGTAATGGTGATGATAAACAAGTCAAGCATGGTCTTAGTGAAAGACTTGAGTATCCTTCAACACTATATGATATGTCATTAACCATATGCAACATTCATCAATTTGTTAGAGCAAGGGCTAGATCATCACAAGGAGAGGTTCTTCATCAAGAGTTACTATGAGCATCAATAAGGACTCCTTCATCAAGAGTAAGGCCATCATCATGATTTCTAGGGCTTCTTCATCAAGAGCAAGGATACATGAGGTTATGTCATCACAAGAATATTTGCCATCTCAATAATGCCATATTGACATCAATGACAACCTTGATTAAAAATTAAAAGTTGCATTATTAATCATTAGTTACATAAGTCAAAGCAGCATGCCAAGTCAAAGGATAAAGCATATGCAGTTTTCAACGGTGATGAGAGGTGCCTATAAAATCCATAGCGCACATACAAACCCACACCCCCCAGCACTTCCGAATGATATCTGACAGGGGGGGGGGGGTCCAAGTAGACTCATTTCCCAAAAACTGCCCCGCCATACATGTCATCCCCTTGTTGAGACCGCACCCCCTCCACCTTCAAATCCACTTACCGCCTACCCCCCCCCCTCCAGGTCGGCTCCAAAACCACCTTCGCTCACCGATTGACCGTGATGTCCCTTCCCTGCCATCCTGTCAACTTTTGCACTTCATCTCGCTAATCAAATCACCATCTACCACTTGTCCTCCATCTACCTGCTATGAATTTTTTGTTAAAACATCCGTTAATCGTAACGTTGTCATAATAAATTCCTCCCACGCTTATTAACATTCACCATGCATCTTGTTTTAAACCTGCGGTTTCACTGTAAAACAATCTTTTGCGCTATTCTTTTGACATCACACTTTTTGAACTATTCTCTATCTGCCATCACCGCTTTTTAATTGTTCTAAGTCCGAGCAAAGCACGAAAGCACCATTCATACCAGTTCAGCAGTGTCTAAAGTACTTGTACGCCTTCACTAAATCAATTCCAGCATTCATGGAATCAGTTAGAAATAAGTGCATATGGGATAGAGATTGTATTGCGCATTTTAAGGCAGTACGAGAGTATCGAAGGACGATGGAAAAATACTTTGTGATTACAAAATCCCAAAATTCCAAAAAGACAAATAAACAGAGGTGGAGCATTTTCAAAAGCATTCGAGAGATCAATTGAACATATCCAATATTTTCAGGCAGTCCTTTAGTAGTGAAAAACTAAGTGACCTATTTGACAAACAAAGTTTCACTGATCAAATAATCAGATCCAAATTTAACGCAGGGAAATCAGCGCCAATAAAACAATTTCTGTAAAGCCCTAAATTTTCTCAATTAACAATCATTAACAAAATTGATACTACACAATCCAGCGTGAAAATTTTGAAGCAGAATACATCAATTCACTATTGAATACTTATCTGGAACTGTGTTTGAAGATGTTCCTGACCTGCCATGGCTCCCGCTCCCATTACCAAACCGCCATTTTCCTCCCAGCCTATCTGGAGTCAACCTCTCCGGTCCCCAGATCCAAAAGACAAGTCTTCTGGCCCCCGTGCCCAAAACTCCAATAACAATCAAGATCACTCTATGACTCTATTAGAACTTACTGCTTAGATCTCCCACAGTTAGAAATCCTCTAACAGCATCCGGGTCAGTTTTCCCACCTCACTCACCCATGCCCATCAAGTTTCCCCCCTTCTTCTTTTATACACAAATCACCTTTCCAGATATTTATTAAAATATCGTCTTTTAATAAATATCTTAGTCAAATCCCCTTTCAAGATATTTATTAAAATATCATCTCTTAAATAAATATCTTAGATTTATATTAAAATATTATTATTCAATAAATATCTTGGATTTATTATTAAATATCATCATTTAGTAAATATCTTGGATTTTTTTATCAAATATCATCTTTTATTTGCATAAGTCAATGCTTTTACTTTCCTTTGAACAATATATTAGTTATATTATGATAGTGGTAGGTATAACTTGTACCTCACAATACATTCATTATATTCTAGTGAGTTAGGTATTTACTCAATAATTCACTCATTACCCTACACTGAGACTTTTCATAATTGATTAGTGCATATACTAGTGCAGTACACGTGATACATGCATATGTAGCTATCATATGCATGTTAATATTTCTATGTTCCCTATAACTTGAGTTGGGTTATTACGATTTCCAAAATTGAAGGCAGAAAACTTGCAACAGTTCTAGATTATTTATTTTTGATACATTATTCAAGATTTTATTCCAGGATTATTGTAACAGTTTTGGAGAGATTTAGTTCTATATATTGTTTTATTTGTAATAAACATGGGTTGGCATTTGATGCCAAAACCTTTCAGCTCTGTAAAAATTCTATTATAGAATTCCTTATCAAATCTTTTCGGCTCCAGTGTATGACAGAATTTGTGTTTCTAGTATGTCTTCTAGTGTTTCCATAACTTGTTTTTTGCACATGTTCAAAGTATTATAGAAGAGTAGGGTAAGAATAGATTGAGTTTCAATCTCTCTAAAATCACTTGCAAATTTATAATTGTTTAAAGAGATTAGTATATTGGATTGTCTGTCTGAGTTAGCTCCTCTTTGAACTGGTTGTTGTTTGTTCTTCTATCTTCTCTTGAATGTGTTATGTTGGGCTATAGAAGCTTTTTACACACATCCAATTTTGCCTGGTTAATTAAGTATTCTGTCCAACTCCTTAATTATCAGGAATCCCCTTATATTCTTCTTTCAAATTCTTTAAAAAGTTAAGTTCTTCTATCAGGTTGGCAGCCGACACTTTGAGAAAGGACTCTGCAAAGGAGGGATTTATTCAAGAATAGGAATTGTCCAATCATTAGCAACCACCCCATTAAATCCTAAATCTAGCCATTGTGCTTCATAGGTTGTTGTTCAGTGACATTGAACAACATTAAACAAGGCCTCGTAACTATTGAGGAATCCCCCTTTAGTTCAAGCGCCAGCTTGAACCTAAAGACTAGTCGAGTTGGTTTCTCGGTGTAGTTTCTGCAGCCAAGAACTGCCTACGAGAAACAGGTACAACAGGGAGTTTAGGGAGCAGGTTTGTTGGCGGCTTTCATAGCTATGAAACCTATTTTGTTCCTCCTAAAAGCTAAGGAATGTTGATGCAGGTGGGGGGGGTTTGGTCGTTTTGTGCCTAGACTATCATTGCCGACAAAGTTCCTCTGGTGTCGTTCTGTTTGGGGTTTTGTTGCGGTTTTTGTGGAGCCTCTACTCGCTCTTTGTTATGAAGGTCAGCTTTGGGCATATTATTTGGGGCTATTTGGGCGGCCTGTGCCCAATTTGTTTGGCTTGTTTTTTGGCCAGTATCTTGTTCACTAGGTTTTCTGGCTTTTCTTTTTGCACCCCTATTGGAGCTAAATTCTGCCAGGGAGAGCAATAGTTTCATCAGGGCTCATGATTACACATGATGAAAATTAGAAACAAAATCTGCCAGGATTTTTTTTTTAGCACTCGCAATTCATTGGTTGCTAATATCATAAGACTAATTTTTATGATTCTTGTTACAAAAAAGAAAATTATTTTTTTCTTTTTGGAGGCAAATTTGGCTGTCGGGTTTTTGATGGAGACAAGTCATTTTCTTTAAGATTAATGAAGACAGGTTCTTTCTTTAAAATCAAAAGGCCTAATATTCAAAGTCCTCATTCTTTGAGACTACAGTGTAGAAGTTTATTATTTATCAAGCTGAGACTAGGCCGGACATAATATATTTTTCGACCAAAGGAGAGCTCACCAAGAGGCCATGACCTCTGCTCAACGTGTTGAAAGTTTGGGAGAAGATTGGTATACATACATACCAATGGATTTTTTGCTTTGCCAATGTGGGATAAGACAAAACCATTAGATGCACATATATAAATGCATGAAGTTATTAACACCTATTCCAAGGTTCTAATGCACCTGTTCAGCGAGAATATGGTTTTATATGTTCTTCAACGGAAAAAACAAAGAGGTTAGCATATGTTAATTTTTGGGCAACTACGTCCAAACTCCATGTTGCACTACTCATATGATGATGGTCATATTTTTGTTGGATTCCTCTTTCCAAGAGATACAAGATTGATCTAAAGATCATCTTGATCAGATGAGCAGAACGTTGATTTTGAATTTATTTTCCACATGTGCAAGGTCGGCCACATTTATCCCACATGCCTAAGAGATGTGTCACACACTCTCATTGATGAATAAAAATTGGAGAGACTTGGTGGTCATTTTCTCAACATCTCATCACACATTCTCTCATTGTCATCTGATTGGTTCGATAGCCTTTGGAGGCCTTTTTACCTCATGTGTGGAGCGAAGCTGCTATTTGCGACGCTGATCTATTTAGGGCTTTTCTGCTCTAGCATTGACCAGCGTTGACCATGGTCAACCCTTGGTCGTTTGACCTCAATCTTCTGCAGAAATTCCGATTTTAGGAGGTCGTACAGCTAAGCACTAAAATAGAGGAATTTCGAGTTGTTTGACCGAAGCCCTTGTTTGTTGCGTTGACTTTTATGAAGTTGTCTGCGTTGACTTTCTGCTTTGTCCCTGGTTTGACTTGCATTGACTTGTGATGAGCTGTCTTTAAGGGTTGTGGGTGTGACACATGAAAGTGTTGCCTGACCGAGAAAGACTTTGCTGATTGAAGCATCCTACTAACTGTTGTAACGCAACAATATCTCATATCTTTGTTGGACATAAGGAATTGTAAATCTGATTTCTATCTGGCTTGTCTTCTATTGATCTATTATCGTGTTCTATCAGCATTTTACTTTCAAGTTTATGTGATTGCTATCTTGTATTGGGCCTAAGAAAGATTGAAGTAAAAGTGCATCAAGCATAGAACACCATTGTTATCTAAATTTAACATGGCATCAAAGCTGAGGTGAAGACAAAGTCCAAGAGTCCAAGCTGGTGTTAGAAGCTATCTTTGAAGGAAGAAATCCCATCAAGGACAAATGGCCTCCTCAACCTACAATCGTTTCAAGGTTGATGATAAATTGACTGATAAGTCTGATTATCATGCATGGAAGATGTCCTTGGATTTGGCACTAGAAGATCAAGATGTCAAGAACTATGTACAGGGGAATATTAAAGAGCCTCCATCAAATGCAGTTGTTGCCACAAAGGCGAAGTATAGAAAAGGGGAAATCAAAGCAAAAATGATTATCCGGGATTCTATTCATAAGCACTTGGTTGCTTACATTTCAAAGCTGAAGACATCTAAGGAGATGTATGATAAGCCAGTGAGCATGTTCAGGGCTAGCAATGCTAATCAAATCCACTTCTTCAAGAATCAATTGAAGAATATCAAGGGTAAGGATGAATCTATTTAATCCTATTTTATGAGGCTCACTGAAATCAGAAATAACCTCCTAGCTATTAAGGAAGCAATATCTGATCGAGAGATGGTTCTTATTGCACTTGGAGGTCTCCCCCTTAATTGGCATGTATTCAATACCACTATTCTCAATAATAATGTGATTCCTAATTTTGATGAAATATTGACGAGATGCACTCAAGAGGAAACAAGAATGATGGAGTATGCCTCTAATGGTAATGGAAGTGACTCTACTGCCTTCGCCGCTCATGCAAAGAAGAAGAACCATGGTGACTCGAGAAATCAAAACCATGGTAGAGCGGAGCCCAAAGGAAGGAAGGGAAGATGTTACACTTTAACAAGACTGGTCACTATGCAAGAGAGTGCCCTAATATAAGGGACTCTCCCAGAGATGATGACAACTACAACTCGAGAAGGAATGGTAGGAACAACAGGTTTCAAGGAAAAAGGAAGGCTCCCTCTGATCGTAATGGAAATGGGCAACCTTCAAGAGGTCAACAAATTCCAGGTACGATAGGTCTAATGTTGTTGATAATAAGAGAAAAGATTTTATTCTTGTATCTGCCCTCTCTACTGCATCTCCACCCGACACACTAGATGTTTGGTTAATTGATAATGGTGCTGCAAGGCACCTGACTGGTTATAAACAAGCCCTTTCTGATTTGGTTGAGAAGGATACTAATCTGGAAATTATCCTTGGAGATAATGCCACCTATCACGTGAAAGGGACAGGGAATTGTAGAAATTTCACCCCCACTCCGGTTTTTAGTTTCACCTTATCACTCCCATTTAATTAAATGCCCTTTCCCATAGCCATACATTCAAAAATTTTGGAAATGAAATAAATTTATAAAAACACAAATTTGGAGATTTCACAAGTGCTAGAAATGCAAAAATAAAAACACGGGAAAATAGAACAGCCACACACAGAAAATGACACAGTGATTTTTGGTCAATGTGACCCTGGAAAAACCCCCTACAACTCTTGGGGAAAACCAGTTTGAGAGCTCTTATTTATTTCTGAAAATGCTTTTACAGAGAAACAAAAATACACAGTAAAATTCCAGCAACCACAAATTTACTTATCTCGTTTTCCGTGCTTAACCTCCACCTCGAAAAATGTGCCAACAGAAAAACAAAATTTTTATAGCAAAATTTACAGCATTAAATGATGTACGGACATCCTTGAAAATTGTGTCGGAACAGCTGTATGAACTGTCGAGAAATGCGTGCCAAAAATAGAAATACGAACTCCCTCGAAATGCGAGCCAGAATAGTGCTAAACACTGCCTCAATTTTTGTGCTGAAACCCAACAATACGGCCCTCAAAATTCGTGCCTGAAAATGCTACAATAAATGTTGTACTTTCTCTCCTCGATTTTCATGCCAAGTTGCATTGAAAATCATGCCTCTATCATGTTGTACGGACTACTGAAATAATGCCTTGGGATGCGTGTCAAGGTTTGTTGCTCTCCTTCTCTTCTTCTTCGCTCAGAAAATCTCCTTTGCTCTCTTACTCTTTTTTTCTCAATCTGTTCATGAAAGACTGAATGACATTTTCTCTTCTTTTCTCCTTTTACCCTAACCCTAAGTGACTTTTGGGGAATCCCTAAATCCAATGGTTGAGATAGCTTTAGATCAAGGGCTGAGAATAAATGTGCATTTAATTCTCACTTTCTATTTTTTAATTCACCCCACTTAAATAAAGACCCACTTAGACTTTTATTTCCATAGTCACTTTTTTCACTTTCTAATTTTTCATCGACTTTAATAAAATACTTTAAAATTAGATTGTAGCTTTACCACTTATAAAGTCACTTTAAAATTAGTTTTGACTTTACCACTTATAAAGTCACTTTAGGAGAAAAGTACAAATACATTTGGACACTTTTCCCTAGGCCAAAGATCAAAGCCCTAGGGAACCACTTGTCCTCTGGTACCCAAATTTTAACACTCCCTCTTACCGAGGAAAGTGTTCCTCACCACTCCCATCTTATCTCTGAAATAGACATGCTTGCCCCGTGGTAAGGCTTTGGTCGAAATGTTCGCTACCTGCTCATCTGTGGAAACATACTCAAGCTTTACAGCGCCTTTCTAGACATAGTCTCTAATGAAATGATATTGATCCCGATATGCATTGACCTGTCATGAAAAATTGGATTCTCCGTGAGTTTAATGCATCTTTTATTATCACAGTAAATCAATGAAGGTCTCAATGCCTGACCAAATAGCCCAAACAACATCTTGCAAGCCATATGGCCTCACAACTAGCCAAACTGGCTACCATGTACTTTGCTTCCGCTGAACTCAATGCAACTGACTCTTGTTTCCAACTGAACCATGACACAACTGCCAAACCCAACCCAAAACAACACCCTGAAGTGCTCTTCCTATCAGAAGCACAACCTACCCAATCTGAATCAGTGTACCTTGCCAGTCTCACTCCATCTCCGTCTCTAATCCAAACAAAAATCCACCGTCCCTTGCAAGTAATGAAGAATGTGTTTTGCAGCCACCTAATGCACTCTCCTGGGCTCACACATGAACTGATTCATCATGTTAACTGCAAAACATATATGTGGTCGAGTGTTGACCAAATACATCAAAGAACCAATCAGCTATGTGTACAAAGTAGGATCCACCAACTCGAAATATGAAGTGTGAAGCTTCTTCCAGTTAGTGATCATAGGTGTAGACATCGGTTTGCAATCCTCCATGTGAAATCTGCTAAGAATGTCCACAATATACTTCCCTTGTCCCAGGAAGAAATGCCCCTCCTCCTGCCACAACTCCAATCCCAGAAAGTAATGCATCAAGCCAATGTCCTTCATCTCGAACTCTGAAGCCAGATCTCTCTTGCGACCCTCAATGAGTCTCTCTGCACCTGTAATGACCAAGTCATCCACATAAAACACCAAAATAAGAGGCTCCTCACCTACCACAATGAAGTATAGGTTCGGATTAACATCACTCTTTGTGAAACTCAACTACTGCAAGAATGTATCAATTCTTGAGTACCAAGCTCTAGGAGCTTGCTTCAGGCCATATAGTGTTGAGATTTTGTGTATTTGGATAGCATTAGTTGTGCTCTAGCTCCCAAATTTTGTGGAGGCACTAGAGTACACTTGATCTACAAGACCCAGAAAGGGATTTGGGAAATTTCATCAAGTTTGGGAGATATTTAATTAATTAATTATTTTAATGTATTTCCTAAGTTTAAACTTAGGAAAATGAAATAGTTAAAGTTAATTAAATTAAACATGTGATGAAATTGTCTTAAGTCACACGGATCAAGCTTTCTTTTAATCTTAGCCATTGATTCAAGATCTGATCATGCTCGTTGGTTTACCAACGAGAAAAGTATAAAGGAAAGGCTTGGGGTCATTTGTAAAGACATGCAGAGGCAGAGCACTGAAGCTAAGCTGAGATTCTAGGGCAGGTTTCAGCTGCAGAGAGGGGATTTTAGACCAAGGGGATGATCTGATCCCAAGGTCTAGAATCAGCAAGAGATAGAGATCAACTCAGAGAGGCAGCACAGAGAAGCAGGAGACGCATAGACAGAGAGGGCAGCAGTTACGCAGCGTAGGGGCATCTTCAGCTACGCAGGTATTGTGCAGTCCCTCCCAAGGCAGCGTGATTCAGCTTGAAGCCCTCGGGGGTTACACAGAGACCCTAAGGGGCAGCGTAAGGACTGCGTCACCCAGTCCGGGGTAACGCAGCCCTTTCCAGGCCAGCGCTGAGGGACGCAAGGGCTTCAAAGGCTGACGCATGGGCTTCAGGGGCAGCGCTGGGGTTTCTAGGGCCTAATTTTGGCTGAGTTCTATAAATCCCGTTTGAGGGTGTCGATCAGTCATTATTTTGGCTTTAGAATAGCCGGTGAGTTGCAGATCTATCGTATCTCTGTCGGGTTTTCCAGATCTGGAACCTAGATTTGTTGTATTCAGAAAAATCTTAATAATAAAACCCTCCAGCAGACCAGCTCTCCCGCATTGGGTTTTTCCGGGGACTATTTGTCCATAAATCACTGTGTCACTTTGCCTATGTGTGCATGTACTTTTTCTAGATCTGAATTGGTGAAAGTCTGATATGTGTTTTGCTTCGATATTAATCTGAAATTTTCAATTAATAATTTAATTAAGTAGGAGGAGCATAACCAGATCTAACAGTAGATTTTTGCGTAAGTGTAGCATTCAAAAAATTTCACATGGTATCAGAGCAATTGCAGGGAGGGTCACCAGCAAAAGACTGAAGGTTCTTGTTGCAGAAAGCAGCAGCAAAAGCAGCAAAAGGGCAGATCTGAAGGGGCAGTGCAGTTTTTAGAGAGGCAGGATTACACAGAGGGCAGGGTGATACAGTCTAACGTTGTCTCCCAGCATGCCCACGCACTTACTGCGCAAAGGCAGCGCTGGGATTGTCTGAAGCCAGCCAGTGTGACGTAGATCTGATTCTGTTAGATCCTTAAGAGCCTGAAGCATAGCTGCAGAAATTCAAAAGGTGTTGGTGGGGTTAAATTTCTGAAGTTTTTAGATTTTTAACCTAATCACAAGTGACAAAAAGCGGGAGGAGATCAACTTCTCAGAAAGTTTCTAGCCAAAGAAACTTGCAGATTGATCAGAGGATCAAAGGGAGTTGAACCATTATTGATTTGGTAGATTTCCAAGAAGGGAAATCAGTTGTCAGAGGGAGCAGAAGGTGTTTGTTTCGCCAAGGACCTTAGATCCAGTTCTCTAACAAAGAGAAAGGAAGCTCCAACACATTTCTAAGCAAATGGCTCCTCATGGACTGCGTGATCAGGACAGATTGGATGGCCTTTCCAACTTCTCAGTTTGGAAGGCTAGGATCCTGATAGTCCTAGAGGCATATCATCTAAGAGACCATGCAAAGCAAACTCTGGCCACACTAACCAGTGCAGATCTCCTTAGGAAGCATAATGAAGTTGTTGGGCATGCGAAGCGGCTAATCATGGATGGAATTAAGGACCATATTGTCCCACTCATAGCTAAAAAGAAGATAGCTAATGAGATGTGGAAGGCCTTAACTTCCCTATATGAGGGAAAGTTTGTCCAAAGGAAGATGTTGTTGGAGACTCAGATGAGGTCATTCATGATGACCAAGGGAGAAGACATGGAACATTTCCTCTTCAGATTTCAGTCGATCAAAGATCAGTTGACTACAACAGGTGCTAAAGTATCTTGGGCAGAGCGGACCTCCCAGATTGGGACAGCTTGTGGGAAATTCTGCGTCAAGAAGAACTCCGCAGAATCACCAAGAAGCAGTACAGCTCTAGATTGAGCAAAGTGAAGAAGGAAGATGAAGAAGATGGAGCCTTGGCATCAAAGAAGCAGCAGGGAAAGAAGAAGAAGGATCTTTCAAAGATCAAGTGCTTCCAGTGTGACGAATTAGGACACTTTGCCAGCAATTGTGCTCGGAAGAAAAGGGACAAGGAAGCTTCATCTTCCAAGGCTATTGTGGTGGATGATGGGTCGGAAGATGATGCAGCCATGAGTGCTCATGAACCAAGAAAGGGGCGACATGAATCTATAGAGCAACTACAGAATGACAGCGGGATCCTTGAGCAGCTCATCTCTTGGATCACATGTGAGCTACGACAGCCATAAGATAGTAGTGGGACAACTAGAGCAGTGGGTGCATAGATCACGGATGAAGCAGAGGCAGATCTTAAGGCTGGAAGGAGTAGCGCAATGCAGATGCAACAACAACGTAGAAGCAGCAGCAGCGTAGGGGTTGATTTGACTTCAACAGCGCAGAGCAGTGTTGCAGCAGCGTGGAGGCTTCAAGAGGACAGCACAACACAATAGTAGCATGAGAGATTTCAGCACAAGAGGCTGATGTGACTTCAACAATGCAGAGGGAGTCTGCTTATGCTGTGCAGAGTTGTTGATGTGCATCATCCTTTAGATGCCAGCACAGATCACCAGCCTATGGAGCTTCAATGATGAGGATGCAGCCCAACTGACTTGTCTGTCAAAGATTGGGTAGGAGATTCAGTTGTTTCTCTCAACAACTGAAGTTGCAGTGCAGTAGAACAGCAGTGGCAATGCTATGAGCAGCACAGATGCAGCAAATTGAGAGGGAGTTGCAGTACAGATGTTGCAGTGACAATGGTAGTGTCATGGGCAGCAGTACAGAACGGCAGCAGCAGCGCAGAGTTGAGTGGCAACAGGCCAAGCATCAGCAACACAGAACCAATGCCCAAAATCTTGTAATGCATAGTGTGATGTATTGCTAGAGCACACCCCTGATGCTAAAAGGGAGTGTTGAGATTTTGTGTATTTGGGTACCATCATTTGTGCTCTAGCTCCCAAATTTTGTGGAGGGACTAGAGTACACTTGATCTACAAGACCCGGAAAGGGATTTGGGAAATTTCATCTGGTTTGGGAGATATTTAGTTAATTAATTATTTTAATGTATTTCCTAAGTCTAAACTTAGGAAAATGATATAATTAAAGTTAATTAAATTAAACATGTGATGAAATTGTCTTAAGTCACACAGATCAAGCTTTCTTTTAATCATAGCCATTGATTCAAGATCTGATCATGGTCGTTGGTTTGCCAACAAGAAAAGTATAAAGGAAAGGCTTGAGGTCATTTGTAAAGACACACAGAGGCAGAGCACTAAAGCTAAGCTGAGATTCTAGGGCGAGTTTGCTAATAATTCTCAGAAGTGTTTCAGCTGCAGAGAGGAGAGTTTAGACCAAGGGGATGATTTGATCCCAGGGTCTAGAATCAACAAGAGACATAGATCAGCTCAGAGAGGCAGCACAGAGAAGCAGGAGACGCAGAGAAAGAGAGGGCAGTAGTTGCGCAACCTAGGGGCAGCTTCAGCTACACAGGTGTTGCGCAGTCCCTCCCAGGGAAGCGTGGTTCAGCTGGAAGCCCTCAGGGGTTACGCAGAGACCCTAAGGGGCAGCATAAGGACTGCATCACCCAGTCTAGGGTAACGCAGCCCTTTCCAAGCCAGTGCTGAGGGACGCAGGGGCTTCAGGGGCAGCGCTAGGGTTTTTAGGACCTAATTTTGGTTGAATTCTATAAATCCCATTTGAGGGCGTGGATCAGTCATTATTTTGGCATCATAACAGCCGGTGAGTTGCAGATCTATTGTATCTCTGTCGGGTTTTCCAGATCTGAAACCCAGATTTGTTGTATATTTGGAAAACTCTTAATAATAAAACCCTCCAGCGGCCAGCAGACCGGTTTTCCCGCATTGGGTTTTTCCGGGGTCTATTTGTCCAAAAAATCATTGTGTCACTTTGTCTACGTGTGCATGTACTTTTTCTAGATCTGAATTGGTAAAAGTCTGTTATGTGTTTTGCTTCGATATTAATCTGAAATTTTCAGTTAATAGCTTAAGTAGGAGGAGCATAACCAGATCTAACAATAGATTTCTGCATAAGTGTAACATTCAGAAATTTTCGCATAGAGTGCCTTCTTCAATCTGCATACATGGGACTCCTTCCCATTCACCTCAAAGCCCTGCGGATGCTCAATATAAACCTCCTCATGTATGAAGCCATTGAGAAATGCGGTCTTCACATCCATTTGGTGGATCTTCCAACCCATCTCTGTTGCTACGATAAAATGGAGCGAATGGAAGTATACCGAGCTACGGGAGTGAAGGTCTCCTCATAGTCAACTCCCTCTACCTGTGAGAACCCTCTTGCCACAAACCAAGCCTTGAACTTCTCGATGCTGCCATCTGCAGCATGCTTTATCTTGTAAAGCCATCTAGAAGTAACCACTAATTTACCTTCAGGCCTCAGCACCACCTCCCAAACATCGTTCTTCATGATAGAAGAATACTCCTCCTGCATGGCCTCTCTCCAGACATGCTGGCTAGCTGCCTCCTCATAGCTAGAAGGCTCGGAATCAACGATGCTAGTGATCAATGCCATATAACTACAGAACTGCTCAGGTGGTTTTCTCTCTCTAACTTGTCTCTTTGGCCTAGCAACAGATGTGGCCTCGCACAAGGTGTCTTGAAGCCACTTGGGCTTCCTCTTCCCTGAGAACAGTTCTCCCACCGGAGTGAAAGAATCCTCATCCTCATCAAAAGCCTGAACTCTCGAAGGCCTGCCAACTGACCTCATGCCTGAAAATGTGCCTATAGATGCCAAAGTACTGTGCGAACTATCCATCAGTGGACTACCCTGTGAACTGCTCTGCGGACTGCTCTGCATGTTGCCCGAAGCACCACCCATCTGACTCTAAGAGCCACTGCTCACTGATGGACCTAACACTGTAATCGATGTACCTCTTGATCCCTGTCCACTGGATCCCAATGACTAACTCAGCTGCTCCTGAGGATCTGGTGAATCCAGATACTCCGTGACCTCCTGAAAGCTCTCTCCTCCTCGAACTTCACATTCCATCTGACAACAACTTTCCTCTTCGTAGGAATATAAATCTGAAATGTTTTCGAGGTTTCGCTATAACCCACAAAGACGCCCTTGTCTGCAGTGGGCTCTAGCTTGGTCCTTTTCTCCTTGGGAACAGACGAGTATGTAATGCACCCAAAGATAGAAAAGTGACCAACTTCAGGCTTCTTCCCAGAAAAAGCCTCCTCCAAAGTCACAATGCCCAAAGCACGATGTGGACTCCTGTTCTACAAGTACACAGCAGTGTTGCAGGCCTCTGCCCACAAAAACAAAGGTAACCCCTGATCATGAAGCATGGCTTTGGCAGCCCCAACAATGGATCTGTTCTTCTTCTCCGCAGCCCTATTCTGCTGGGGGTTGTAAGAAACTGTGAACTCCCTCTTGATGCCTGCCTCCGCACAAAAATCAACAAACTCCCCAAGGGTATACTCCCCTCCATTGTTCGACCTGAGGAACTTGATCTTCCCACCTGTCTGAGTCTCCACAAGATCTTTGAACTCTTGAAACCGCTTGAAGACCTCACTCTTGGTCTTCAAGAAATAAATCCAGGTCTTCTTGGAGTGATCATCAATGAATAACACATAATACTCATAGCCACTCAAGGATACATGAGACATCCGACCACTCACATCAAGAATCCATGTTGCTCTGTTGTCACTACTGGGAAAAGGGGATTTGGAAAACTTCCCCATAGCACATTCTCTGCATGTATCAAGGTGAACAGAATTGAAATCTGGCACACCAGTGGTGATCTCCCGCAATGTCCTCAAGGCCACCAGGATACATGTGCCCCATCTGAACTGCTGGATCTGTTCCCGATTCTACTACTCAAATGCCATTAGGGGCTGGAATGAGAACTTGTACACCTTGGCATGGCGCACACCAATCACTCTAGCTAAATCAGTTGGAGTGCCCCTAGGATATATAAGTGCCTGCCCTCCCCTGAACAACACCTCATACCCTTTGTCCTCCAATGTTGAGACGGATATCAGGTTCTTCTTCATTCCAAGCACATAAAGAACATCTGACACTTTCAAGGGAGGTTTGGGTTCCTTATCAAATGTCAATGTCCCCACACCGACTGCTCTAACAATGTTGTCATCATCGATTACTACCTCAATATCAGTGCCACTCTCTGAAAGCTCTGAGAAGTACTCTCGAACTCCTACCATATGGCGAGAAGCCCCACTGTCAACATACCAAATACCAGAAGATGCTCTGCTAGTGGAGGGAAGTGCACACTCCCTCTGAACCTGTGTGCCAGGTGATCTTGCAATAGTGGACTCACAAGCTATGAAACCAAACTCCTGATCAAAGCTCTCTGAGAAGCCCTCTATCTCTGCAGAAGCTGCCACGGTCTTGTCCTTTCCCTTCTTGTTTTTCTTCTTCGAACACACAACTGCATAGTGTCCCAACTTCTGGCAATTCCAACATTTGACTTTGGAATAGTCCTCCTCCTTGTTTTGCTGCTTACCTTTACCTTTGCCTTTGCCCCCACCTCCACTTGTGGAAGCTTGCTTCTTTCCTTTGCCCTTCTTGCCCCTTTCCAACAATGCTACATTGTCATCCTCCTCCACTTGTTTGGCTACCCCAAGATGGTTCTTTTTTATCTCATTATGAATGCAATCATCCCACAATCTCTCCCAACTGGGAAGGTTTTCCCGTGCAATAATGCCATCCACAAAACTCTCTCAAGTCTTGGGAAGACCATTCAAAGTAATTTGCACCAACTCAGTGGGTGGAATGGTCTGTCCAACAGCTGCCAACTCATCTCTCACAGGAGTGATCTTTGTGAGTTATGTTGTAGCACTACCAATTTTAGCCATTTTAATGGCCTTCAGCGTCTCCCTTAGGACCATTTCTCTGTTTTCATTTGTGCTCTGGTAAAGATTGGTTAAGGTTGTCCACATCTCATGTGCATATGTCTTTCCTCTCACATAAAGAATGACATGATCTCTAACACCATCCAGAATCAGTCTTTTTTGCCTTAGCATTCTTCTTTTTAAACTCTACCAACTGTACAAGGTCAGTAGGCACTGCTACTGGGTGTTGTGTAGTATGTACCATTATGCACTAGACTTTTGCTTCCTTAAATATGCTTTGGATTCTCTCCCTCCATGCATTGTAGTTGCTCTGCCCATCCAACCTATCCTCAACCCTCAAGCCCAAAGGCATACTTGTTGTCCTAACAAACTGAAGTTTTCAAATCTGTGGTAAAGGTTCAGTTTTCTATGTAAAAATCAGAGTGTTGTGATTTTCAGTTTATTGTCAAAAACTGCACTTTTCAGCCAACCAAGCTCTAATACCATGTAGAAATTTCACCCCCACTACGGTTTTCAGTTTCACCTTATCATTCCCATTTAGTTAAATGCCCTTTCCCATGGCCATACATTCAAAAATTCTAGAAATGAAATAAATTTCTGAAAACACAAATTTGGAGATTTCACAAGTGTTGGAAATGCAAAAATAAAAACACAGGGAAATATAACAACCACACACAGAAAACAACACAGTGATTTTTGGTCAATTTGACCCTAGAAAAACCCCCTACGACTCTTGGAGAAAACCAGTTTGAGAGCTCTTCTTTATTTTTGAAAATGTTTTTACAGAGAAACAGAAATACACAGTAAAATTCCAGCAACCATAAATTTACTTATCTCGTTTTTCGTGCTTGACCTCCACCTCAGAAAATAAGCCAACAGTAAAATAGAATTTTTATAGCAAAATTTACAACATTAAATGATGTATGGACAGCCTTGAAAAATGTGCCAGAATAGTTGTACGGACTGCCTAAAAATGCGTGCCAAAAACAACAGTACAGACTGCCTCAGAATGTGTGCCACAACAGTGCTAAACGTTGCCTCGATTTTTGTGCTGAAACCCAGTAATATGGCCCTTGAAATTCGTGCCTGAAAACACTGCAATAAATGTACTTTCTCTCGATTTTTGTGCCAAGCTGCCTTGAAAATCGTGCCTCTATCCTATTGTACGGACTGCTGAAATAATGCCTTGGGATGTGTGCCAAGGTTTGCTGCTCTCCTTCTCTTCTTCTCTGCTCAGAAAATCTCATTTGCTCTCTTTCTCTTTTTCTCTCAATCTGCTCATGAAAGACTGAATGACCTTTTCTCTTCTTTTCTCCTTTTACCCTAACCCTAAGTGACTTTTGGGGAATCCCTAAATCCAATGGCTGAGATAGCTTTAGATCAAGGGTGAGAATAAATGTGCATTTAATTCTCACTTTCTATTTTTTAATTCACCCCACTTAAATAAAGACCCACTTAGCCTTTTATTTCCATAGTCACTTTTTCACTTTCTAATTTTTCATTGACTTTAATAAAGTCACTTTAAAATTAGATTGTAACTTTACCACTTATAAAGTCACTTTAAAATTAGATTTGACTTTACCCCTTATAAAGTCGCTTTAGGAGAAAAGTACAAATACATTTGGACACTTTCCCCTAAACCAAATATCAAAGCCTTAGGGAACCACTTGTCCTCTGGTACCCAAATTTTAACAAGACTGTGACCCTCCATCTATCTCAAGGTCGAGTCCTCCGATTACAAGATGTGTTGCATGTACCTAATTTGAAGAATAACCTTGTGTCCATTTCAACAATGGAATACAAAGGGTTCAAGGTGGCATTTGTTGATGGAAAGGTACTTATCTGGAAGAAGAACTTCAAGGAATCTCTTTCTATTGGTTTTAGAGTTGATACACTTTACCAGGTCGGAGGAAGTCCATTGGGGGCTATGACATGTGATACAACTCTTCAAATAGAGTTATGGCACCGAGGCTTGCACACCTTCACTGCAAAGCCCTTCCCGAAGCAAGAAGGTTGTGACAAGGATGCCTGAATTTAGAGATGATCATGAATGTATATGCCACGATTGTGTCAAAGGGAAGCATACAAGGGGACCATTCCCCTCAAGTGTCACAAAGACAACCGATATTTTGCAGTTGATACATTCTGACTTATCCGGTATGCTGCCTATGACATCCTTGGGAGGATGTTCCTATTACATGACTTTTACAGATGACTTCTCCCGCAAGACCTCGATATATTTTTTGAAGAAAAAGAACGAAGAACTCAAATGGTTTCGTACCTTCAAGGCCTTGGTGGAAAAACAATCCAGAGAAGAAAATCAAAGTTTTGAGGACCAACAATGGGACCGAGTATGAGTCAAATGAGTTTAATGACTTTTGTAGAAAAGCTGGCACTAAGAGGGAGACCACAACTGTGTACACTCCTGAACAAAATGGTGTTGCTGAAAAAAAGAACAAGACCATTGTGGAAGTTGCTCGCGCCATGCTATGCGACCAAGGTCTTGCGAAGTTTCTATGGGGAGAAGTTGCAAACACTGTTGTGTATGTTCAAAATAGATGCCCGCATTCCGCTCTGGACTCCAAAACTCCCAAAGAAGTCTTCTCCTCTGCTAGAAACCCAATGTTTCGACATATAGCCTTTGGCTGTCCTCTTTACTTGCTTTACTTTCATGTTGGCGAAAAAGAGGTCTCCCCGGGTAAGACCTGTGCAGTTCGTGCTTGAGGCCAACAAGGTTTCCGCTATAGTCTAGGACAATGTCGGCATTTTCACTCTACTGGGAACAGAGAGTCTCACCCGAGGCATGTCGCGACCTTACTGAGATTAGAGACTAGATCATTGACGTCGAGGAAAGATTAATAATGTAGATCATACCTATGAGCATACAGAAGACATATATATATATATGTATATATATATATATATATATATATATATATATATATATATATATATATATATATATATCAACTCTAAGAAGTTAGTTATCATTCATCACTACATGTTCAAAGTATCAAATTTAAAATTAAAAATAGGCATACATTCAGCATAATCAATCAAGCATCAACCAATCCATAATATACAGCACAACAACAGTCTGATCCATTAATTTGGCTCAAAACAGCATAAACATACTTCGTCGAGTCTATTACAGTTCAGTTCAATACAAAAAGCTCCACAGAGCCCTCCCTGGGCTCTCCTCCCCTATAAGCCTCTCTCTCTGACTGATTGACTAACTTTGGAGTCGCTTCTTTCCTGCTTGTTTGTTCCTGCCGACTGACACTGTCAGTGTTTGCCCCTTTTGCGCTCATATGTTCCCTTGCGCTCTGCTGCCTTCTGTTTCTTCTTCATCACTTGGAGTTCTACTGTTTGTTCCTTGTCTCCCGTCTCTGCCATTCGTGTCGTTGTCTGTCTATGCCCCACCACCTGCCTTCAGGTTTTCCGCAACCATGACAACTCCCTGCCTACCTTGATTGTGCTCCGCCACCTGTCTTCCGGCTCTCCACAGCTCCAAAACTGTCTTCTCCAAAACAAAGGCCCCAACATTTCATGTGCCGAAAGAAAAGAGAAGAAAGTTGGATGCTTCTGGAAAGAAGGGAATGTTTGTGGCCTATAGTGAAACTTCGAAGGCATATAGAATCTATGTGCCTGGTCAAAGAGAAGTGGAGATATGCCACGATGTCACCTTCAATGAAGATGTTGCCCTCAAGAAAGAGAGAAATCTTCCTAGCTCCAAGGAAGACAAAGAAGATGAAGAAGCAGGGAAGCTGGAAGAGCCAAAGGATGACCTGATGCCCGATGTTGAAGGACCTATGGATCCCATTGATCCACCTCCTTCAAAGAAGAGAAGACCCTCATGGCTTAGGGATATTCTCGAAGATGCCGAGAGACATATTGCCCCAAGGGGGACATTCCGTGAAAGCAAGAAGTTGAAGAGATACCAAGGGTATCTAGCAGCCATGAGTACGATAGTACAATCTAAGCCAGGAACATCTGAAGAACCCATAAAGCATCAAGTTTGGAAGGATGTTATGCACAAAGAATATGAGTCCATTAGGAAGAATGATGTCTGGGAAGTGGTCCCAAGACCAGAGGACAAATCTGTTGTCACCTCGAAATGGTTATATAAGATCAAGCATGGATCTGATGGAAGTGCTAAAAAGTATAAGGCAAGATTCGTTGCCTAAGGCTTCTCTCAAAAAGAAGGCATAGATTATGATGATATATTTGCACATGTGGCCCGTTATACCACCATCCAATCTATTATTACTCTTGCTGCTACTCAAGGATGGAGTCTACATCAGATGGATGTGAAGACCACTTTTCTACATGGTGCTATAAAGGAAGAGGTGTATGTGGAGCAACCTCTAGGGTTTGAAGTCCGATATAGAGACACCCATGTATGCAAAAGAAAGCCCTCTATGGGTTGAAGCAAGGCCCCAGGTCTTGGTACGAAAGGATAGATAGCTACTTGATGAAGTTGGGCTTCACTCAAAGTAATGTTGATCCAAACCTTTATTTTAAGGTTGATAGAGAAAGGCCTCTCGTTTTGGTTCTCTATTTGGACGATCTCTTCCTGATAGGTGTTGACCGTCTCATTCATCAATGTAAGAGGGAGCTAGCTTCCAAGTTTGAGATGAAAGACCTAGGACTGATGAACTACTTCCCAGGCTTAGAGGTCTGTCAGAGGCTAAGCGAGATTTTCCTTTCCCAAGGAAAATATGTCGTGAAACTGCTGGAGAGATTTGGTATGGTGGATTGTAAGTCTATGTCGACACCGATGGAACTCAACTTTAAGAAGTTGAGTGGAAACATTATTGGGCCTGTGCTAGAAAATCCTACATAGTATCGACAACTCGTGGGGGCCCTGATGTTCTTAGTGAACTCCTGTCCGGACGTATGTTTTGCAATGAACAGTTTGAGTCAACATATGGTAGAACCTCATCACATTCCCTGGATTGGTGCCAAGAATCTGTTGAGATATCTTCGGGGCACAATCAATCATGGGCTGAGATACACTGTCAGGAGTTTGAGACTCCATGGATATACTTATGCTGATTGGGCTGGCAGTGTGGTGGATCCCAAGAGCACATCTGGATGTTGTTTCACCTTGGGTTCTACTTCGATATCTTGGATGAGCATGAAGCAGAATTCGGTAGCTTTGAGCACCGCTAAGGTCGAATACATTGCAGCGAATATGGCCGATTGCGAAGCTATTTGGTTGCAAAAGCTCTTCAGTGAGTTGTTCAGGCATGTGCTAGATACCACCGTTATCCTTTGTGATAACTAGAGTGGGATTCGTCTTTCTGAAAATCTCGTGTTCTACGATCAATCCAAGCATATTGATATCAGGTACCTCTCTATCCGAGATATGGTACGGCGAGGCGCTGTAAGGCTCGATCATATAAGAACTGATGAGCAGGTCACAGATATTCTCACAAAGCCCCTGGGGAAGTTCAAGTTCCTAACCTTCCGTGAGAAGCTTGGAATCGTGGAAAGACCATATTCTGAGGGTCCTGCTTGAGTTGGACTATGAGCTTTGGGAGCTCTAGGGGGCTTGGAGATAGCTTCTTGGAGCTATAAGCACATACAGGGCTAGGCTAGGCTTGCCAAACCTTGTTGTGTTTCTACCCCACCGTTATGATATTGAGTTGGTTCGCCTCTCTCTGATATGTGCCCCGCACGCATCCTACCCATGGAGTTTCGGACTCATGGGAAGTACCTCTCATTTTGCCAATGAGGTGGGAAATGTGGATAGAGACCATAGCAAGACCGCTGGACGCATCGGAGATTGTCATACTCTCTATGTCTAGGATGGCACGTGTCCAACACCTTGATCTGGGATCAAGCATGATGAGGTTTTATCCTCTAAACTGACTTTGGGTCAGTAAACTAACTTCGAGTTAGTATGAGACTCTTTTTGAGTCCGAGAGAGGTTTTTACCTCTAAGCTGACTTCAAGTCAGTTGTGTGTGATGTCTTTGTGACCCACCTTTTGTTCTGAAATAAAGAGCCAGCAAAGCAAGTTACGGCGGGATGACACACGATGTTTGGTTTGGTACATGATGGATGGCACTTGTGGACAGAAGGAGTTCTCCCTAGTTGAGAGGGAGTGTTAATTTTTGGGCAACCAAGTCCAAACTCCATGTTGCACTGCTCATATGACGATGGTCATATTTTTGTTGGATTCCTCTTTCGGAGAGGTGCAAGATTGATCTAAAGATCATCTTGATTGGATGAGCAGAACATTGATTTTGAATTTATTTTCCAAATGTGCAAGGTCGGCCAGATTTATCCCACATGCCTAAGAGATGTCACACACCCTCATTGATGAATATAAATTGGAGAGACTTGGAGGTCATTTTCTCATCATCTCATCACACATTCTCTCATTATGATTTGATTGGTTCGATAGCCTTTAGAGGCCTTTTTCCCTCACATGTGTGGAGTGAAGCTGCTGTTTTCTGCGCTGATCTGTTTAGGGCTTTTCTGCTGCAGCATTGACCAGCGTTCACCGTGGTCAACCCCTAGTCGTTTGACCTCAATCTTATGCAGAAATTTTGATTTTAGGAGGTCGTACAGCTGGGCACTAAAATCGAGGTATGACAGGCTGTTTGACTGAAGCCCTAGTTTGCTGCAGTGACTTTTCTGAAGCTACATGAGTTGACTTTTTGTGTTGTCCCTGGTTTGACTTGCATTGACTTGTGATGAGTTGTCTTTAAGGGTTGTGGGTGTGACACATGAAAGTGTTCGCTGACCGAGAAAGACTTTGCTGGTTGAAGCATCCTGCTGACCGCCGTAATGCAACAATATCTCATATCTTTGCTGGACATAAGGAATTGTAAATCTGATCTCTATTTGGCTTGTCTTCTATTGATCTATTATTGTGTTCTATTAGCATTTTACCTTCAAGTTTATGTGATTGCTATCTTGTATTGGGCCTAAGAAAGATTGAAGTAAAAGTGCAACAAGCATAGAACACCATTGTTATCTAAATTTAACAGCGTATCTGGAAACGTACAAGGTGTTGCATTCATTTGTTGTTTTGATTGACTATCTCTTGTTGCACAAAGATAAACAAGATGGAGTAGTTTCATAAGAATTTAAAGCTTTGAGGATCTTCAACAGGAAAATACTGGAAAATCAACGCATGTTCATGTATTCCTGATTTCAACTATCGTTATTTTATGTAACTCATTTATTTCCCATTCTCGCTCAACATCAATTAAAACTTTGAAGGAGGTTGAATAGTTCTCATCCATTTGAATTTTTTAAGGGAGCAACTTAATATATTTTATTGCCATTCACGATGCAGTTCTATAAAAAGTCTGTCAAATATTCAATGGGTGTATCTAAAGACAATGCGGTTCTATAAAAAGTCTGTCAAATATTCAATGGGTGTATCTAAAGCTTATTTATGTTGAATGAGAATGTGATTCATTTTCAATGGGAAACCATACACTTTGGCACTTACTTTATATACAAATTAAGGAATTTGAAGCTCACTGAGAAGCACAACACCTAGTTAAATAAGGAGTTAAGGTTTAAAGTGGATACTATTCTACAGCTGCGCCAACCAATGCAGAGATTGAAGCAGACTTTTCTACTAAACCTGCAGATGCTAAAAGTAAAGAAACTGGATCTCTGACGGACAGATTTTGAAGGTGTAGGTGCAACTCAGAATGGACTAGCAAGGTCATTGGTGGCATATCAGACATTTATTCTAGTTGATTTCTGGAAAGCCTGAAACTACCAAAGATCGTGGATTTCACCAGAGTGCACCACTTACCTCATATATGGAGTAGCAATGCCTCTAGTGCGATGGCAGAACCTTGCAGTGTCTATTAACGTTGAAGGCTAACATTATTATAGATGGGCTTACAACATTAAATTAGAGCCATTGTTGGCGCAATTCCTCCATTGATTTAGTGATGGTTACTACAGGGCAAGATATATTAGGACTGGTTCTTCCGAAAATTCTTTATTTCTCAAAAATCTCACGTTTCATGGCCTTTGCATATTGATACATTGCAGGAGAAACCAATCAACAATTTTGTTATGTGGTGTTTGACATTCTTTATGTTGGAAACACTAGTGTGTCCTCCAAAGCTTAGGCCAGCACCACAAACTTCTTCGCGAGGTTGTGAAGCCTTTAAAAGGTTGATTAGAGCTATTGTTACCTGAAGGGAATTTGAATTCATGTCACTCTTTTGGTAAAAGTGAACCCCGTTGATCTTTTATTGCTGCTAGTGTTGAAGAAGTTGACAATTTTTTTCGAGAAACTGTTGATACCAAAGATGGACACAAAGACTCTTGGAACACGAGACTTCAATAAGAACTCCACAAGAAATTGGTTGTAGTAGATGCCACTTTGATATGGTCGAGCAGCCCACCTAGAAAGTAATAAAAGCCCAACGCATCTACGTTTGAGTTTTCTGATGTGGTTTCTGTTTGGAAAAGAGGATGTCATGACAGAGAAGTTGATGGATTGAACATAAGAGCTTGCAACAGTATTCCAGTGAGTGGTAATATAACGCTTTGGAACGCTGAATCCAAAGTATATGAAAATGAGAGTTGAGTTTTTGAATGGCAAGGGAGTGGCATACCCAGTTGCCAATCATAATGTATACACGTGCTCCATTATGCAAGATTTATGTAGATATTTAGTCTAAATTGTAATTCGTTTCTCCAATAGAAGAGTTTAGCATAAACATAACAACATAGAACTAGAGCCTAGGGAAGAGCAAGCGGCAACAGAGTATATGTTAAAAACCCCAGAGCATTACACCTGCTCTTAATACCTCTAACTGGCCATAACAAGACCTTGGATTCCAAAAAGACCGATAGTCTCATTGTCTGCATCAACAAAAGTTGGCAGAGCTCCGGAGATGATTACTAGAGCTCTGTTGTAGCGTCTGCCCCTTATTTTAGCTGACAAAAGACAACGCTTTCACCTAAACGAAGCTTGGCCCAAGGATGCATTCGACATTTTAGCAATTCTGAGAGACTATTTGGATCGATACTCCATTTGGAAAAATTCATAAAACAAAGCAACATTATTTGGAGATCTGTGCTGAGCGTTGGACGAACAATTAGGATCAGATCCGAGATGAAGAAGAGTTTGACTTTAGAGGCAGTTAAATGATGGATATTACATCATCTTTAATCCATGGTTCATGGTGACAGTACCCTAAATCAATGAAGTTGCGGTGGTATAAAATGTTTGAAAGTTAAGACAACGAGTGATGTCGGGAAGCAGTTTTTCAAAAACCACCATCAGCAAGATCGACAGCCTCAGTTGATTATGACATCACATTCTCTCTCTGTCAGAAACCACCGGAAGTGATATTGTAAGCAGTTTGTGGTTTCTAAGGAATAGTATGTGGTTTTGTCAGCATGTACATGGAGAAAAGCACTGGAACCCACGCACAATCGTCCAAAACCCTCCAGTTCGACTTCAGCTTATATGCAGAAACAAAGATTCATGCCCATTATATATGTATGCCTTGTAAAAGTAATCAAAAGGAGACCGAAAAGAATTTTTGTTGTTTTTAATTTAATGTTATATATGTAATACACACATATATATATAATGTTAAATTACTTTTGTAACTTTTAAGGCTTTTAAATAAACAGTTTTTATAACTATTTAAAAATAGTTTATTGCCAAGTTAAGAGTCAGTTCTCAAAACTGATTCAGTTTTAACTTTTGACAGTTAGATTAGTTAGATTAGAAAAGGGAACAAAAATGAGAAATTGATGATTGTAAAGGGTTGGAAGACCAGCTCTCCATGAAGGGCATTATAAACAGAAAATCTCTCTGAAGTCTGAATAATACATTGCAGTCTGATTCCAGCTTTGGGTAGTTGCAGTCATGTTTTCCTCTTTGTGTTTTCATTATTTCATTAATGTTTTTCCTCTATTAGCATGAGTGTAATGAAGTTGTTGGCTTCTTTTATTTAGCAAATTTATTAATGTTGTTTCCTCAGCAGAAAGAATATCTGCAAAACTTGTTTAAAGAGGCCTAAAGGCGCTCCACCATGCTGTAAATTCATCCAAATCTTCTTTGTCTTTCTGCATTCTTTCTACAGTTGTTATGCTCAAATTCCTAATTGCCTGTATATAAATTTTTTCATCTTTATTTTCTTCAAACCACTCCTTTAGTCCAGCACTCTGCAACTCTCAGAGTTTCTCTGGCCATTCTGTTTTGGAAGGCTAGGGTTTGAGAACTAGAAGTTTTGGTTGCAAGCCCTCATGCCCTGTCCTTCCAGCCATTGATTTTAACTATTTTTATTCTATCTTAAGATGTCTCGGGCACTAGTTCCCCCACAGCCAGAAAATGTCTCCGAGAGTTACAACACACCCTTTGGGTTTTTTTTTTGGACCTACGTGCCCTTTTTTCTAGCCACTATAGGATTTGGGCAGATCCTAGCAAATGTACCTTCCATGTGCATATACAAAATGTATTTCTCATCATTACTTAATGAAAATTCGGTTGTTTTTTATGAAAAAAAAAGATCAATGATTAACCATGTAAGACAAAAAAACAAAACAAGATTGATTACCCAATTATCATAGTGCAATAGTAAAAAGTTACACATTCACCCTTTAATAACTCGAAGAACAAAAATATATGACCACCATGTCTCCTTATCTCTCAAGGAACTACAAAGTATTCAATTATGATTATATGTTCCTCAAACTTTAAGCATTATAGAATTTGATTGGGATTTTATTTCTCTATCAAAGAAATGATTATAGTCAATGAATATCGATAATAAGAATGTTTTAGAAAACATTTTCCAGGTCCTCTAAACAAAATCCTTGTCAAGTTAATATTTTATTAACTAGTAAAGGATTCAAAGATAACAAAAGCGAACTAGCAAAACAAATAGACATACACAAGAACCAAAAGACTTGCAAGATCCTCCTAGGGTCTCAATGAAGATGATCAAGCAGCTTGTTATAGTTACATCCATGACTATAGTAGAGGCAATTGAATTTTACTCTTTCAATTTGTAGGTGGACAAGGAGTGGAAACACCACCTTAGACAAACAAAGAGATCAATTAGGTGGTTGGCAAAAGGCAAAGCCATCTTCAAGGAAGTATTTTCAAAAGAACCTGATAGTGGTAACCATTTAGCTCAACCCACTTTGAAGAGAGAAAGCACAACCATATAGGCCCTAGTTTGAATACAATAGAGAGCATAAAGTAATCATATTAATGAGGAGCAAAATCGCCAACAAGGGATAATATGACTTTGTGATTTTAATAGGTTTGTATTTTAAAAGGCTTTGCAAAGATAATAATCACAAGCAAGGGGACCTATAGATCATATAGGCACCTCAAACTAATGTTAGCACCAAAGTGAGGGAAAATTATATCACAACAAATTGGGGACTTGAACACCAAAGCTAGCTTATAGTGCAGGTAGTACTTAATATACCACCCATGTCTCGCAACTCTGGCCAATGCAGAATTAACTCTGATTACAAACGCAGACTAACGCCCATGCCTCACAATTCTGGCCAATGCAGAATTAACTCTGATTACAAACGCAGACTAACACAGAAGCATATAGAAGAAGTCATGATGCCATGGAGTCAAAATAACTAAAAGAATTCACTTGTGTAAAACATAGAGTAGAATGTCAATGTTTATTATGCAAGGGTTTGGTCAGGTTTACAAATGAGGGCCTCTTCGCGATGGTTCTCTTCCTCTTGTAAATCAGCATAACAGGAAGATCCAGTGGGAGCTGTAACAATTGTGATCGAGATAAATGGTGCGTGCAATAAACGGGTTATTGAGATCAGACACAAAAGGAAAACTTTGGATCAGGAGCTAGGGAGATTAGAGCCAAATGAGCCAAATGAGTAGATCAAGATCATGATGTGGTTCTTCCCTTTACACCTCTATCTTCTCGTATTGTAATATTTCATTTTAAGTACGTTGAAATTGTGTACACCCTTTTGTCCCATATGACCATTTGGACAATTTAATAAAAGTTAGATATACATTTATCTACATGTCGTGTCCCGTTAAAAGGGAGAGTCATTCATCCAACTAAAACCATTGTGTGCAGTGAGCAATCTCACATGCATAACCAGTGCGAGACAGCAGTCATTTATAAGACTTTACCCACACCCAAAGCTTTGCCAATTCAGACAGTCACTTTGGGTCCAATGTCCCAAGTTGATGTAATAGCATAGGCCTTACCAACATCACTGGGGTTTTGATATGATGTCTTGTAGTCCCTATTTGGTTTGGCAAATGTTATGCACCATACAGTAAGCCAATGATTGGTTTACTAATTTTTCATCTTATCCATTGAATATCATTTTATTCCCATCCAACCAACAACATGTACAGTAAGTCAATTGTCAATGATTGGCTTACTGATCATTTGGTTTTGGTTTGGTGCCATGCCTGGTGGGCTCCTTTGGCTTGAAGTTGTTATCTATGTGAATTGCAAGTCCTACTATGATGGGCAAACAAACATGCACAGTGATAACATGTGGTTAACAAAAAAACCACTCAACACCAGAGAAAAAACACTGACCTTGAGGCAATCAAAGCGAGCAATGGAACAGTCAGCCCCGCAATTATTACATAAAAGCCCACCCTGTGATTCTGTCCCTTTCTTGTCCTTTCCGTCAATTACCGTACTGTTCGTTGCAATCACGCCGGACGGACGGTTGCCTTCAGATGCCGTTGAACCCTTCTGGCCCAAAACCCTGGTCGCCACCCCTTTCTCCCCCACACCTCCAGCATTTTCCTCTGCTTTTGTGTGTTGTTTGGAAGAAGCGACCTGGTAATTAATCAAACCCCAATTATCCAGAAAATCAAAAACCCTCCTTATCGAATTAACGTCCCCCACGAGCATTTTTCTGACCTCCGTAAAAGTGATCCTCTTGTGCGGATTTTCCCGGTATCTGTTAATAATAAAGTCCCTATATTCCTTGTATACTGTGGGGGTCTTTGCAGCGGATTTCTCATCGAAGAACTCTGGTAGAAATCTTCGTTCGGTGCTGTGAATTTTGTTCCAGGCAAACCAGCCTGAAAAGACAACCGCAAAACCAGAGTATTTAACACGAATCAAAATAATAAACATGAAGTCTCTTCTGCTTTTTTAATGCTATGCTTACTTGAATATCTAGGAATTTTGTAGATTTCTCTGTGGCGTGGAGGTGAGCTGCCCTCATTGAAGTCTGACTGGAGAACGGTGGGAGGCTTGGCGGTATCGGCAATAGCAGCGTTGGACGAGTCATGGGGACTTCCTGCGTGGTTTGAAGTGGTTTCCGGATTTGGGTCCTTGTTGGTATTAACGCTTGTATTGGTGTTGGAGGGGCTCGCCATCGCTCTGGCTCATGCGATCGCTCTGCTTCCTTCCAGGAATGGAAGGACAGGATTTTATGCGGTGACGCCTAACGAAAACGTGGGTTTTGTATTAAGGCCCCATTGAGCATAACCCGTTGGTCACATGCTGGCGTTTAAGCTCTTTGATTAAAAAGGAAATGGTGGGGAAGTGGATGGAGAATAGTTTTATCAAAAGTTGCGTACATTTTGCATGTTTGGGGCAGTGGAATTGGAAAAACATTTCATTTTTTTATGTTATGAGAATATGTTAGCATCGATTTCTTGGCATTGTTTTTTTTTGTCGATGGGATTGTTGGAAAGTTAAGTTAGCTCATCATCAATTTGAATAAGAAAAGGACTAAAATGCAAAAGGCGAAAAATAGGGAACCAATAGTCTTATAGACTATTTTTAATCTTGTGGACTTAAAAATTTCATTTCATTTCATTTGTCTGTACAGGTCCAAAAAAAAATTAAAATTAGGCCAACAATTCTTTATAAAATCTGGTAGTAGAAGTGTTTGAATGATATTTTTTTTAATGGTGGAAATGGTTTCACAACTATATGATCCAAAATCTTCAAGTTTGAGAGTTGTAACTTAAATTTAGAAAATTTTCTAATAAATTTTATCAAAATCTTAACAAAATTTCTATATTTTTCAAAGCAAATTTGAAACTTGGTTACAGTGTGGTTTATCAAATTAACTAAAAATAGATTTTTTAATTTTGATGTCACAGATATGTTTTTATCAAATTCACTAAAAATAAAATTTTGAAACATAAGAAAATTGCACTGTTTTCAAAACAATGTTGGCGAGATCGATTCAGAAGGAGAAAACTAGTCCCTAAAGCCTCAGCAGTCATGAGTTAACAAATATAATTCAGGGTGCACTTGAGAAGTGCAACAAAGCAAAAAATAGGAAGTCAAAATCAAATTGTTTTCATGTGAATGTGTGGTTCGATGAGGAATGCAAAATGGCAAGGAGAATCTTGAAAAGGGAAGGCGAGGAGAAGATGGGTGTAAAGTTATATAAGCAAATTTTAAAAAGGAAAAAAGACGAGTTCATACAAACAAGGCGAGAAGAGTTAATATATCTATGAAAGAATAACCCAAAACTTTTGGGTAGGAACTTTAACCAAGGAAGAAACAAATTGAAAATAATATTATAGTTAATCAGTGGTTTGACTATGCAAGACAACTCTATGAAAGTGAAATTAGAGGTTGAGCCTCCTCCCATGATCAACACAACTACAAAGTTGTTCACATTACGAGAGGTGGAGCCGGGAATTAAATTGTTGAAAACAGGGAAGGAAAAGGACTTGGTTGAACTTCAAGTAGAATATCTAAAGTCGGGAATGAACGTTTTGGCACCGCACATCATGGAAATATTCAACAACGTCATTCGGTAAGGATTCTCAAGGGATTTGACAACTAGACTAGCAATACCCCTTTTTAAAAATGGAGACATTAATAATCCTTTCAACTATAGAACCGTTATGATCAATCCTTTGTTTGCAAAGCTTTTCAACGGCATGGTAAAAAATAGAATGAGTAAGTGGGCAGAAGTAAAAGAAAACAGGGCAAAAAGGCAAGCGAGTTTTAGGCCGAAGCATTCTACAGTAGATCATGGTATCACGTTGAGACACATTGTCGAAAAGGTTTGGGGGGACAAATAAGAATTATTTTGCTGCTTTGTTGACTTCAAAAAGGAATCTAACATGGTCCCTAGAGATAAGTTGTGGCATAGAATGGAAGAACTTGAAATTCATTTGCAATATAGAGTTGTTGTCCATGGGCTTTATGAAGAGGTGAACGCCAAAATTAGAACTTCAGCAGGCATTTCATAAAGTTTTAGAAGTGACATCAGAGTCACGCAAGGTTTCCCTTTATCCCCTACCCTTTTTGGTTTATATATTGACAAATTGGTAGAGTGGCTAAATCTGCAAGGTGGGGATGGTGTTCAGTTGGGGGAGTTTGTGATAAAGCTTCTTCTATATGTTGATGATCTTGTACTAGTTTATAAATCGGCCCATGGATTGTAGATGCACCTATATGCCCTTGAGCATTTTTGTAAAGTAGTGGGGATGCTAGTCAATACCAGTAAGACCAAAATACTAATTTTCTCTAATAAAAGGAAGCAAAGTCAGCATATGTTCTTCTTTGAAGGCAACATTCTTAAAGAAGTAAATGAATACAAGTACCTCGGGATAGATTTCAACAACAAGCTTAATAGGGAGGATTGCAGAAAGAATAGAATTTTAGGAGGGTGGAAATCATTATATGCACTTCAAAACAGATGTAGAGAGGCTGAGTTATGTGATTGAAAATGATTAAAGTGCTTTTTGGACTCCTAGTTTGTCCAGTGATATTATATGGGTGTGAATTGTGGGCTAGCAGCATCCCTCTTTCAAAATGGAAACAAAATGAGAAAATCCAAAAACGCTTGATCATGAGCAAATACAAAATAAAAAGTTCGGTTCCTTATGAGATAATGTTGAGTGAAACAGGAGCAACTCCCATCAAAGCAATTTCTATGGTATGTCTTATAAGGTATCTAAAAAGAACTGAGCAAATGTGAGGAGGTAGATGGCTGAAAGTTATCTTCAATGAAGGCATGAGTGAAAGAAAGAAATCGTGGATGAGACAAAACAACAAATGGATGCAAAAATGGAATATTTACCTCAATGCATGTCCTACAAATATCAAGGAGTTGACTTTTTTTGTTATGGATAAATTCCATAAGCGTATATGGGGAAAAGAGTTGGGTAGAAAGAAGAAGTACTATGTTAAGGAATTCAACCTCACTTGTGATCTCCAACAAAAAGAGTACATTGACGCTAGCATTATGCGGAGAGAAAACATTATTATTGCTCAATTAAGAACTAACTGACATCAACTTTGGTGTGAAACAGGATGGTGGAAGAGACCTAAAGAAGCTTGGAAAGCATGGGTGTGCACTTTTTGCACTTCTGGGGCAGTGGAATCGAAAAAGCATTTCATTCTAGAATGTGGTGCTTTCAGAGACATGAGGGACAATTATGGCAGTATGTTAGCATTAATTTCGTGGCACTATCTTTTTAGTGGGTGAACTGTTAGAAGGTTGGGTCAGATCATCATCAATTTGAGTAAGAAAATGATTAAATTGCAAAAGGCAATAAAACAAGGAGGTCGGTTGTCTCATAGGCTATTTTTAGTTTTGTGGATGTTAAAATATCATTCATTCATTCATTCACAACAAATTCACTAAAAATAAAATTTTGGGTTTTGATGGGACAGATATATTCTTTTTCAAAAAAGGTAGCGAGTTGAATCAAGGAGAAATTTGGTATTTTATTTAATATTATTTGTTATATTATAACTAAAATTGTTTTTTTCTTAGAAGGTAGGTAAATAAATTGATGAATTGTGAACCTAAAAGAGAATGGAGCGAAACGACGATAGGTTCATAGGTTCAGGTTTCCATGGCTCTGTTGTCGCCGCCATATGTTGGCTCGAACAGGGGCGAGTGTTCCACCCTGGTTCGGGGGTTGATGGCCTTTACCGCTCGTTGTAGATGGAGGGCGAAACATCGTTGGAGAACACCAGATTTCAAAGAAGGGCTCCCCAAATGGTGGTCTCAAACCACTCCACAACAACCATAAGCCTTGGGTTGGGAGCCACGCTTGCGCCCTTGGACCTTAAAATTGCAAAATCACAGAATCAGAGCAATCGAGTCCCTTCCCCAAATATGGCGACAGTTGGAAAGGTATTGCAAGGAAAATAGGAAGGATGAGGTAGGCCAAGGACGGCTTTCGGCGGCTCATTGGACAATTGGAAATGTCCCCTTCTTCGTTGGGTCGAAGCCTCCTCCCTACACAAATACGGCCTTTCGAGTCCCCCTTCAAACTGCATATGTGACATGGGTCCAGTCTATCACTACCCGGGATATATTTTCGACTGTGGATATTTATGGGATGAACAAATTTTACTGTCTCCTCAAGGTTATAGATGCTCTGACTCATGGAGGAATCAACCAACCCTCGCTTGGGTGCCACAGCCCCAAACACAACACAACTGTGTAGAGATAACTCGAAAAAAGGGTACCGAACAACAAACACCAGGTATTACCAGCCTGTTTTCATGTTTTTATTAGAACCCCTACAGGGAAAAACATAATACTATGGGTATTTTACTCTAAGAAGGTACACATTCTAAAACAAAATATCTGTTATACGATAGGATATTCTATATACCTGCAATCTCTTATTTGTGGAAGAAAAATTCTGCAAGATTTTAGATTAATCAAGGATTATCACATATGCTCAGATTCCACAATAACACTCAACCTGAGGCTGAGAGGAGGAGCAGTGGAACAGGGCAGAGCCAAAGGCCCAGGGGGAGCCGAGGGTAGCAACAACTCAAAACAGGGACAAACCATAGGAGTATCCTCCTACAAGAACATCCTAAAGGGGAAAAACAAAGAAAATGCACCTACAAAACCAGCAGGAAGTGCCCCGTGTCCATACATAGTAGAGCAACTGAAACAAACCCCAGAACTGGCCATTGATGTACCAGAGATAGATGGACATCGCACAACATATGAAGCTCGAGCTATCATATGTCGCTTCAACTGTTTCTGGCCCAAACCAGTGGAACTTTTCCATTGGATTTTCACAACATGGACCAAGGACTCTGAAATCCATCTATATTCCAAAGGATTCTTTATCGTCAGATTTTAAACCTCAGAATTCAGAGATATGATACTCCAAGAGGGACCGTGGTTATGGGGTTCTACGAGACTCTTCATTACACCATGGTTCCCGGATTTTGATGCAAATACTCTATCTGTTTCGAAAATGTCGGTATGGATCCAGTTACACAACCTCCCCATGCATTTATGGAATGAATGTGTGCTAATATCCATTGTAAATATCATTGGTAGATATATCAAAACATATACACTACGTTTGGAGGAGTGGATCTATACTTTCGCACGAATCTGTGTGGAAGTTGATCTCAGCAAAGGATTACCGGATTGCATACAGCTGCTTCATAAACAACAAAATTGGACACAACTTTTGGATTATGAAAACACTGCATTCAGATGCAGAAATTGTAGGCAAACTGGACATGTACAAAATACATGTCCAAATGCAAAAAGAGATAATCAACGAAAAAAAAAAGGATGGAAAAATCCTCCATGCAATCCAGAGGAGGATGTAGAAGAAGAAGTGGAAGAACCCACTCCCAATGAGAATGAACAACCAACGATAGCATCAAAAGCACAAGATCCTTTTGACTTACAAAAGGCCCCGGAAAGGCTTGCAAAGGAGAAAATGGGCATGGACAATGGAGGGATTAAGAGACCACATCTATCAGATACTTCATACTCGACAAGGATAATAAGACACACTTAGAAGAAAATCAACTCGCCCTTGTCTCCATGCCATCATAGGGTGAATGGCGCAAGGTCGAAAAAAAAAAGGGAGAAAAACTTGATTTTTCTCTCTTATTGTGTTTTTATGAACTCTTTGTATGACTTTTGAACACCAGTCTAGACTGGTTGTTGAACAATTATTAGCTGATGCAACATGAAATTTTATTTTAATTAATAAAATTGTGACTTTTTCCCTAGGAAAAAAAAAAGTAAAAAAATTGATGATTATTTAAATAATTAATTTGTTGGTGGAAGAAATATATTAACAAGTGTGTATAGCTACTTAGTATTTGTCTTTTATGCAAAAGAGATTAAATAAATATATTTTTAAATATAGAAATAGATTCAAAATTAAAGTATTTTTAAATTTATTTTAATGTGACATTTATACTCAAACATAAGATATAAAATAATTTTTTAAAATTTGTTTTTTTATGTACTATAAAGATTATTAATTTTTTTTTTTTTTTAATAAAGAGATTAAATAAATAATTTTTTTAATATAGAAATAGATTCAAATTTAAAGTATTTTTAAATTTATTTTAATGTGACATTTATACTCAAATATAAGATATAAAATAATTTTTTTAAATTTGATTTTTATATCCTATGAAGATTATTAAAATTAAGTTTAATATTCATTATTTTTTAATAAAATAAAACTAAATTAACCAAAAACTAGTTTAAATTCCAATTTATTAAATTTTAATAATTTAACAATCAACCATCACCAAACTATCCTAGTAGAGAACTGGAATGTGCATTTTATGATGGAAATAGGTTGAATTCAATAAATAAATACTAGAAAAAAAAAAGAAAAGGGAATACTCAATGGAAATATAGACGAAGATGTTTGTGAAGGAAAAAAAAAGGTTAATATTAATTTATAATACCTTAATGTAAAGAAACGAATTTTAAATAAAATGGAAAAAAAATCAAATAAAAAAGAATAAAACACTAAAAGTTTTTCAAATTTAAATATAAATTAACAAGAAAATATAAATGGAGTTGTCTACTAAAGTGGCAAAAATTAAAAAATCACGTACAATTTCGCTAGGGAAAATGATATGCTTTCTTCCTCTAACTTCATGTGATGCACTTTTATAAGTATACCTACTATGTTATGTATGTATGGATAAATGTGCTTTGGATTCTATGATAAGCTTGTTAGGTTAGACTGTCCAGCATGATGTTATGCTTTATACTCTCTGGTATCAACTATATTGTCAAACATGGCGCCGGAAAAAGCTAAAAGAAGTATGGGAAGAAAGAGTATGTATTATTTGCTCTTCCAGAAAAGTGGAAACAGAAAAGCATTTCATTTTAGAATGTGAGGCCTTCAAAGATAGCACGAAAAGTTATGCAAATATTTTGGTAGCTAACTTTTGGGATAATCTTCTCTCATCATGAATTTGAGTAAGAAAATGATTGAATTATAGAAGACAAAAAACAAGGAGGTTGGTAGTCCCATAGACTATTTTTAGTCACGTGGACGTTAAAATATCATTCATTCATTTATTCAGTAAGGGGTTTGTCGAGAAGTTGGGAGCTTTTATTGTGAAACTTCACACAAAAAAGGTTGAATACAAGAGTCAAAAAAGAGAAAAAATCTCTCCCATAAGCCATCTTTAGCCTCGTGAACATTAAAATAATTTTTTTCTTCTTCTTAATATAACCTCATCAAACCTCAATGTGAACCTCCAACATGTAACCTTACTACTCACCTCATTTATTCACTTGTTCCACAGTGCCCCAGTTAGAGAGAAAAATAAAGGCTCAAAAAACTAAATAGCGAGACAAAAAGTAGAGGTGAGTATCAAAGATATGATGCATCAATCCCTACACTACTAGAAAGGGACGTAGAGAGAAAATCCAATTGAGCAAGATGAGAAAATGGAGATTTCATTATGCCACGTGTCTTTTTAATCAGTGGGATTCAAAGATGTGTTGCTTGTTTCAAGTGACTTGGGCCCCACTCGTTTAAAAGTTAAAAACTTAGATTGGTGACTTGGGTTGCACCAAGGGATGCTTCCATGTTTCTTAATTGAAATGAAATGAAATTTTAATGTCCACGAGACTAGAAATAGTCTATGGGACTATGATTTCTCTGTTTTTCTCCTTTTGCATTTCAGTTCTTTTCTTATTCAAATTGATGATGAGTTGGCCCAACCTTCCAACAATCTCATCGCTGAAAAAAAAAATGCCAAGAAACTTATGCTAACATATTCCCATAACTTTCTCTGATGTCTTTGAACGCATCACATTCCAAAATGAAATGTTTTTCCGATTCCACTGCCCCAGACGTGCAAAATGTACACACTCGTTCTTCCCAAGATTCTTTAGGACTTTTCCACCATCCTATTTCACACCGAAGATGATGCGAGTTGGTTCTCAATTGAGCAATAAAAACCTTTTCCCTCCACTGAATGTTAGCTCCAATGTACTCTTTTTGTTGGAGATCATACGTAGGGTTGAATTCTTCAATGTAGTACGTCTTCTTTCTGCCCAAATCTTTTCCCAATACCTATTT
Source organism: Pinus albicaulis (assembly GCA_034641835.2). Classification (NCBI taxonomy): domain Eukaryota; kingdom Viridiplantae; phylum Streptophyta; class Pinopsida; order Pinales; family Pinaceae; genus Pinus; species Pinus albicaulis. The sequence goes on along the minus strand of CM076572.1, from coordinate 64,780,674 downwards.
ACGAAACTTCTCCATAACAAAATTCTTTAGCTCCTTGCTATTTGTGGGACAATCATTGAGGTAGATATTCCATTTTTGCATCCATGTGTAGTTTTGTCTCATCCATGTTTTCTTTCTTTCACTCATGCCTTCCTTGAAGATAACATTAGGCCATATACATACTCACATTTGCTCAATTCTTTTTACATATCTTATGAGTTGCACCATAGCAATTGCTTCAATGGGAGTTGCTCTTGTTTCACTCGACATTATCTCATAAGGTACCAAACTTTTTATTTTGAACTTGCTCATGATCAAGTGTTTTTGGATTTTCTCAATTTGCTTCCATTTTGAGACAGGGGTGCTGCTAGCCCACAATTCATACCCATATAGCATCATTGGACAAAATAGGAGTCCAAAAAGCACTTTAATCGTTTTCCAATCCCATAACTCTGCCTCTCTACATTTGTTTTGAAGAACATATAATGCTTTCCACCCTCCTAAGTTTCTCTTCTTTTTGCAATCCTCCCAATTAAGTTTGTTGTTGAAATCGATTCTGAGGTAATATTTGTACTCATTTACTTCTTCAAGAATATTGCCTTCAAAGAAGAAAGTATATTGCTCACACTTTGAATCAATATTTAAAAATTACATAATCACAAAACCAAAAAACCAAAAGATGAATTAGGTTGATAGAGAAAATACTAAGCCATTGATTAACGATGTTAGTTTTAATTAACTATGAAAACATTTCATAATAATAGGCATTTTTTAAATTTAAAATTTTTATAAATACTTTATTTTTATTCTTATAACTAAATTTTAAACCTTATAAAATTTGTCATGTCTTGTACACCAATTTATAAAAATAAAAAATTAAATTTTAAAATTTAAAAAATTAATTTTTAATTTTTAAAATATTTTATTTAATATTATAATATTTAAAAACTTTAATAAACTTTATTGATTGTGTGAGAATTTTGAGAAGTCGAAGTCTTTTGACCCAAAAAGGCTAATTACAATATACCATAAAAATGTAATAAGTTAGAAATATAAAATACCATGTGGAATTAAATATTATTAGCACAGTAATGTAAATTAAATAGTTTATATACGTAAACATTAAAATAATTATTTTTTATATAGTGTATCTTATTAAGATTAATATAGTTGTATAAATTAAATGTTTGATAAACACTAATAGATATCCATTCATAATAAAAATCAAAACACTTATATATATTATTTTTAAAATTAAAAAAAATCATAAAAACTAGGACTTTATTTTAAATTATTATTATTATTATTTATAAAAAGAATATCTATAAATAAATATGGAACAATATTCTTAACCATGTATATTTAGGCCCATTTTATGATGAAGATTCATAATTTATAATTAGAATTTGTTACAATACTATGGTTTATCAATACCATAAACTCAAAAATCATAAATCACTTCATATGACATTTGTTCATAACACATGTTTTCCAATTAATCAATTTAATTAAAAGGACAAAAGGGGCATAACTACTTCGGAGATAAATGTCAACCTTTGATCTGTATATATTATTATTATTATTCTAGAATATTGTAAATTCCTACCATCCACCTACTTTGAAGATAAATCTCAACTTTTGATTTGTGTATGTTATTAATATTATTCTATAATATTGTAAATTTCTATCATCCACCTAATAATTATTCATGAATAAATTAAAATTCTATAAGCCCTATTCAAAAATAGACACATCTAGTAATTCAAAAAATTGTAACCTTTATTATTATTATTATTATTATTATGAAAATAATTAGTAAATAAGTTAAACATACATACATTTTAAAAAACATTGAACCATATTCTTAACCATAGAGATTTACTCTCACTTTACCATTGAAATTCTTAATTTGTAAATTAACTTTGTTACAATAACATAAATAAGTCACTTCATATGACATTTGTTCATATAATATATTTTTCAATTAATCAATTTAATTAAAAGAGCATAAGTACTTTGGAGATAAATTTCAACGTTTGATTTGTGTATACTATTATGTGTATTCTAGAATATTTTGTGGAGGTCAAAGTTCTACCATCCACCTAATAATTATTGATAATCAAATTAAAATGTTATAAGCCCTATTCCAAAACATATAAATATACTTTCTAAGTTGGAAAAGTAGCATAAACGTTCGATTAAAGGTGTCAATGCAATTTAAAAATACATGTTTAATGTGTGCAATGGTACACCATTATGGTTTGCTTTACCATCCAACAATGTAGGAGACAAATGTTTTGTTTCTCAATATGAACCATGTTAATTTGCCCCTTGAGCCTCACATTAAGAGACATTCATGTAAACCATTGTTTTCATGTTCTTTGGTTTGCCATGGTAACACCAGTGATGAATATTAATTTCATACAAATGATCCAACTAGATATAAAAAACTTATAAACCTTAGGATTAACATTTAGAACTCTTAAGAATGATTTTTCTTGAAAATTGAGGTAAGCGCATTAGGGTCAAGTTGCTCAAGGGAAAACAACACATTTTATATTCTATGACAAAAGCAATAGCAAGGAAAAGTCTATAGGATGGCATCTCTCTTAAACACTACATTTCTAGATACATTCACTTTGAAAATATGATTACATTGGGCATCCACTTGCATATATATTTTTTAACAAAGTCGGATGCTATATTATATTCGAAAAAAAATAAGGAGAGATTTCCTTGTTACAATCCGATGTTGTTGTGGACAAACAAGGAGGGTAGCGAACACAATGCTGAGCCTCCATTGTGTTGACTGTTCAAGTGATATAGCATTACAGATTCAGGATATATTCTGACAAATTGAGAAAGTAAGAAAACAAATTTAAAAGACATATGCAGAAAGGAGGGAGGAGGAATGAGGATTAGTCAATGCTTATTGGTCGTCTGATTGATGCATCAATATTGTCTTCAGGACCAACATTTCTCACATTGTTGGAGTTGGAGCTAGGAGCTGATCATTTCTCTAGAATATATTTCAGAATCTGAAGAGATTCTTCCACATGCAAGTAGTGGTTGGTGAGTTCATTGAGTTGATTCTGGAAGGACTGAGCCTTGTGCTGGAGTAGATTCATATCAACTTGTTGCTTTTCATCCAAGATCCTATGCTAAGCACGGATTTGTTCCATTTCTGTTTGTAGATCTGCACAATGGAAGCAGTCTTCACTGGGCGCCATATTGAATGAGGACGTGGAGGGGGAAATCGAAGATGTGGGGAGGGAGAAAAAGGTGCAGGGGAGGAGCACAAGGGAGGGAACGAGTAGGGGAAGCGGATAAGGGATGAGCTGCGAATGGCAAAGGGACGGCATAGAAGAATTGTGGGCAACAACAGAAGGGAGGGACAAGACAGAGTAAGAGGGAAAAGCACGAAGCGAAAGGGAGTGAGGCGTTGTGATGAGGAGGGAGAAATAAATAACTCGGGCAGGGAGGAAGAGGGAGTAATGGTTGGGAGATCGAGGAGATAAGGTCACAGTAGGGGAGGGGTCGGAGGTATGGGGAAGACTTGAAAGTTCAGAAAGATTCTTGTAGAGGATCCAACAAGTAAGATATTTTGGCAGAGTTAGGATCACGACAGAGGTATGAAAGAAAGGCCATCAGGGTTGTGGATTTGACAGGTTGGTCTTTGTAGGCTTGGTTAGCCAAGTTATCCGCGAGCTTTTTGTTCCCTCTGAGAATGTGATGGAAGGAGATATCCTTCATATCTTTAGTCAAGGTGCGACATCTACTGATAATCCTGTGAAGAGCTATGTTTTGGATTGGAGAGTCTTTTAACATCATGCTGATTATAATAGCTAAATCCCCAAACACCATTGCATTTTCCAGGTTGTTTCTCTTTATCAATTGAAGACCTTTGAGGAGGGCGTAGGCTTCGGCTTTGTTTTTAGAAAGAGAGTCGAGACCCCATTTGAAAGAGAACAAGACACTAGAATTTTCATTTCTTATGAGGCCTCCAGCTCCAACAATACCCGGATTCGATTTAGAAGCTCCGTCAAAGAAGAGAGATGGTCTTTTGCAACTATCGAGCCATTCGATAAATTCTTTTTCTTTAAGTCTTATTTTCCAGTTTTCCATATGGTAGGGCCGAGTGACTGGTGATTTGATAGGGCTGGGTCTATCCAAGATTCTACCCAAAAAATTTATTTCATCTACTTGATGTTCGCTGAAGTTGATGTTACCTATGCATTTTGAGAGAATGGTTTCTATGGTGAGGCTCCAAGTCTTGTTGCAGACTTTCCTTAGAGATGGATTTTTATTGTTAAAAATCATCTTATTTCTTGCCAGCCATATGTTCCAGAGGAGCACATAAGGAAGGGTATCCCAGACCCTTTTGGTTATGTTCTTGCTCTTTTTCCCCCATGGATATTTTTTTTTTTCAATTTTTTTATCAAATTTGGAGTATTTTTTATAGAGTCTAAGTCAATATGAGAGAAGGGAGTGAGATATTTCGAGCACTGGATTGCAAAAGGGCATTTCACAAAGAGATGTAATGCAGTCTCTTCCACGCATTGACAGTTGGGACATCTGCATGGACCATTTACACCTCTCTTTTTTTAATTTTCAGAGGTTAAGATCTTACCTTTGAGGAGAGTCCAAACAATTTTTTTTATCTTTGGTATCGCTTCAGATTTCCAGATGAGCTTTCATATAGGCCATTGTGGAGAAGGGAACTACTCTTTTAGGAGTTGACAATAATTTACTTTGATGGAGTATGAGGACCCAGAGGGATTCCATTGGAGACTGTCTTCACTGCCTTTCAGCAAAGGTGTTGCACCATGAAGCATTACTTTTAGACTTATTAGATCTTCCTCAAGATGTGAGGGTACGGGAGGGAAGTCCCAATCGATCTAAGTGTTTGTATGCACATCCCACTTTGAAATATGATCTAAGGAGTTTAAACCGAAATTCTGAAGGTCGGATAGAAGTCGATGAGTGCCCTACCTTTCTTTAAGGGGAGATTGCCCCATTATTTTGGCATTCCAGATGTTGGTGTTGCTTCCCCCTCGAGGCACTTTGGAGATATTTATGCTAATAAAAGGGATGGCTTTCTTGCATAGAGCCCAGATTCTAGAGCAGGGCTTGCTTGGAATGTCGTGATCAAGGAGATTTTTTCTACGAGAGATGAGGTATTTGGATTCGAGAACTTGTTTCTACCACGAGTGTTGTCCATTGATAAGGTGCCACACAATCTTCCCCCAAAGGCATTGTTCAGGAGTTTTGGGATACAAATTATGAGCCCTCCATTTTCTTGATTTTTCATGACTTGTCTCCACTTGACTAAGTTTTATTTCTTCTTCTCAATTTTTCCTCATTGCCAAAGAAATTGTCTTAAAACTACTTCAATCTTTAGATGTATGCTGATAGGAGCATTGAGCAAGGTAAAATGATACAAAGGCAGAGAAGAGAGGGCAGATTTAAGGAGGATTATCCGCCCAGCCAAATTTAGCCATGAAGACCCCCACTGCTGCACTCTTTTTTTCATTTTTTCGATTGTGATGCTCCATACGTCAGACTTCAAAGGCCCAACACTGACTGGCATCCCAAGATAATTGAAATAATCCTAATTCAATTTGTAAGAGACTCCAATTTTTTTTGAAATGCTATGAATGGTATGGTTTGTGGTATTCCATCCATAAATACAACTTGTGTGATGATTTATCATCCCTCTTGAATAAAGCATAAATTTGTCAATAAGAGATTTGAATCTTTGTGCAATAATGCAGGTGGAACCTCCCAACAGAAGGGTGTCATCTGCAAATTGAGAGTGGTTCATATTCTTGACCAAATTGCCAAATTTGATTCCAGTGATGAGACATACTATTCGCTTGTGGTCCAAGGCCCTGCTGAAGGATTCAACCATAAGAATGAAGAGAAAGGGCAAGAGGGGACAACCCTGTCTGTGACCTTGGGAAGATTGAAAGAAGTTTGTAGGCCTGCCATTAATGATGGGAGAGATCCAGGGATTTGAAATACAGGCATTGATGAGGGAAATGAAGTCATTCTCAAAACCCATTTTTTTGAAGATAGAGAGGAGGAAGGAATGGCTCACCCTATCAAAGGCGTTGGCAAGGTCGAGCTTCGAGATGAAACCTTTCTCATTGCGCAACATACTCGAGTGAATGGCTTCTTGAACAAGGATAATAGAGTCCAAGATTTGTCTTTGAGAGATAAATCCCCCTTGATTTTCAGAGATGAGATTGGGAAGGTGGGGTTTTAGGCGAGTGGCAAGGATTTTAGTCATTATTTTGTAAGAGGAGTTACATAGAGAGATAGGTCTGAACCTTGAGAAGGAGGAGGGACAATTTTATTTAGGTATAAGGGCGAGGAAGGTGGAATTGGTGAAGCCCCCAATCTTCTTCTTCCTTTGAGCCCGCTGTATCATTTTGATTAGATCCTTTTTTATTAAATCCCAATAGGTCCTATAAAAACTAATGGAGAAGCCATCAGGACCCAAAGACTTATCTTGCTGCAAGGACCATATGGCATTTTGAATTTTTGCCTCCTCTATATCTCTTATTAGGGCGTTGTTTATCTCCTCTGTGATCAGCTTTAGCAAGTGGCTTAAGAGATCGAAATAATCCTCAGGCGCAATTGTTTCAGTGAGCAGATTCTTGTAGTGATTAGAGGCAGCAGCCTTTATATATTCTTGATATGCATGAATAATCACTTCATTGTCAATGATAGATGATATGTTATTCCTTGCCTTTCAAACCGTAGCTTGTTTGTGAAATAAAGAAGTGTTTTTGTCACCTTCTTGAAGCCACAGGTTCCTAGATTTTATCCTCCACTTCTCATCTTCTTTCCTATTGATTTTATATAAATGCTAGTAAATTTTTTTATCTCAGTACAAGGAAAAGACCCTATAGCAGAGGTTATAAAGGAGGTTTTTAGTGTTATAAAATTGGCTAAAATTGTAAAAAAAAACATTTGCTACAACATCCATTTATGGTTACGGAGGTTTTGGCGGAGCTTTTAGCAGAAATTCAACGCAACTAGAAAGACTGGGCAGCTGGAGGTTATTACGGATGTTTTTTCATCGGTGTGCTACTAAGGTTTCGACGCATCGGTGTGTCATCTAGACGGTGGCCCCGGGGCAGTCGAAGGTTCCTGCACTGGGCCGTCAAGGTATAAAACTGCACCAGGAACAGTGTTGGTGATACAACACACGAGGTCGTACCAATTGGTCTTAGGATTTGTGCGGTGCCCATAGATCGTCTCAACACACCAATACGTAGACTTATAAAAACGCACCAATGCGCCGCATCAGACAAACGCATCGATATTTATAATTGGTATTGGTATTTGTGCGGTGCCCATACGTCGTACAAATGCACCGGTGCACAGTCTCACATAAAAGCATCGGTTTGCAGTATCGAACAAACACGCCGAGATTTTTAATTGGTTTTGGTATTTGTGCGGTGCCCATAAGTCATAGAAACGCACCGGTGCGCTGCAGCATAAAAATGTACCGGTGTACAATAACTGACACGCACTAGTGTTCATTTTGTATTTTTTAGAAACATCGACTTGTGACAGTGCAATTATTGTGATTTTTCTAAATTCATTATTCATCAAAAGTCGACACATCTTATAACAATATTCATGTTAATTAAATTTTTATTAATGCATTTGAATGTGATGTTTGGATTAATTTGTTATATCATATCATAATTATTTTGATTGTTTAAAATTCATTATTCATCAAAAGTCGACACATATATATCTTATAACAATATTCATATGAATTAAATTTTTATTAGTGCATTTGAGAACGACAATGGAGAACGCAATAGAATAAATTAAAACACACACACACACAGATATATATGAATAAGACAGTCTTTGTCATACAAAATGGGACAGTTATTGGTATCCATTTGTCTTTCAATTGGGACACTATGTCCATTACATTAAACAAAATGTCTGATTTCACAGACAAATATTTCAAAAAATACAACGCCTTGCTTTGATATCCAAACATAGTGGTCATCATTCTTCGCTTAAACTACTGTCACTGCTAGAGCTACTTCCATGACTTGGGTTATTTTTAGGAATGTTTTGTTCACGGTGTTGATTGTTTTCTTCTTCTTCACCTTCCATCTACAAACATAAAAATAAACTGAAATGAGTGTATATACATTGGTGAGAATAATTAAAATTTCAATATTAAATAATATACATCAATGTAAATCGAAAAGAAAAATGATGTACCATAGCAACAATTGACTCATAAACTATACACATTCTTTCAAAACCATGTACCATACCATCTTTCAAAATTTTATTTGTTGGTGCAGTTCCATACTTTGTTTCCTGCAAGTTTTATACCCCATAACAAATCATATATTTATATGAAAGTTTTTTATTGTTCTATTAATTATAGACGAAGCTAAGTAAAACAAGATCGATAGATGCTTACAAATTCCACAATTAATTTATGATATGCCAACATGTACTCACAACCCATATTTAACCCAATTTCAATCAATTCATCTGATGGTTCTTCTTTGTATGTTAGCACCTGTTTGAAGACATTCAATGATGATTTTTGTAAAACAACTTAAAAAATACAAAAATGAAATCTAGTTAAGTTGTTATAAGGAAGTAACAATTACTCATAAACTTAGGTATCAACCCTTTTCTTCCTTGTCGCCCTGTTTTATGTGTGAATGAGTTCCATTTTCTTTTCTTTTCTGCAATAAAATACTTGAAAATTAATATTTAATGCTAAATTGTTTATTTATAGTTCCTAATGATCAAAAAATCCAATTATTACATATTAAATTTGAAGCACGTTGTTGTTGAGATGGCTCCTCCTACGATGCAATTTTGTCCATTTCTTTGACCATCTCCTTGTACACCTTTTTGGACATTCCTACTGGCATATTTTTGATATCAGCTCGTTCATCTTTTGAGATTTTCGTAATCTTCCTGAAAATATAACATGACAATATTACTTTTTCATTCTTTTTTTTTTTTTTTGGGTACGTTTTTGCTATTAAAAGTCTAACATGTTTCATTGACCAATTCTCTAGAAACTCTTCTTGTAGTTTAGATAAAATTTGGTTCTTGGAATCATTGGATTGGTTTTTGTATTATAAGTGGAAAGAAAGTCTATACATTCGTTCCACTAGATCCCTCAAACTTTTGTAAAAGTTTTTCCCCCTTTTGTTAACCTCCAACACCACTCTAGATGAGCTAAGGAGCAATTCATTTTCATTTGCATGTTCTATTTTTTTTCTTTTCTTAGAACAACATTCATTTTCTGAGTTGTTGGTCCTTGTAGAACATTAAACATATGTGAATTAATAGATTGTTTGACACATGTTATCTAATAATTTTAAGTATATTATTAATGAAAATTAAAAAAAGAAACTCATATTGGATCAATAGTATTTTTTCATTCACTTGATTCATCCTTTGCAATTTTTCCATCAGGCTTTCACGCTCTTCTGGTCCTAAATCATAAATAATCTTATCGAGCTTTGTCATCTTGTGGTTCTGCATGATACACAGTAAACAATACGTATTAGTTAAACTTACATATAGTTCAAAAATAATATTTTTTGTAAAGAATTTACAAAGAACTTGTCTTTTTTGCTTTTCTTGATGTGTTATAAGTATTTTTGTTACTTGATCTCTTGTCAGTCATTTCTTTATCAATCTGAAACCTGTACCATATCATTCATTAATATATTTATAAATAAATTGTCAACTTTTTAGGTAAAAAATAAATCTCAAGAAACCGTTCCACCTTTCATGATGTACTCACTGACGTCGGTGCATGGGGGTATTATAAAAACACCGCACAAACAATATAATAGACCGTACGGTGCTATCCTCGTAACATAGCGCACTGATGCCCTATTTTAGATATGGCGCACTAAAAAAAAAAAAAAAAGTTTTTAAATATTTTATTACACGGTACTTGCATGGTGCACTATATAATACAACGCACTGGTGCGCTATGTTATGCAAGGTGCACCGATAAAAAAAAGATTCCATTTTTTTCAAAAATTCACGCAAGGGCCGACATGGATTGGGATCAGACTATGTAAGTCGTCCCGTGGGTTGGATGTCAATCTAAAATGAAAAGCCCTAATTTTGAAATCACAGAAACAGGGAGAAGAAAGGGCCCAAAAAAAATAAAAATAAAAATGAAGGGTTTAGGGTAAAAATGGATAAAACTGCAGAAAAAAGTAAAAAAAAAATCAAATTTAATCACGAGATCATTTGAAATTATATGCTACGGGGTTTGAATCATGAGAGGTTTGGATTCTGATTATCTGAATACTTCTGTTCGAACGTATTTCGTTACTCCACAGTGCTCTCATGCTCTCTTACTCTAGGTATGACTCCTGCAAATCTCTGGCTGAAATTTTTAGCAAAAATAGTGAAATAATTAAAAGTGTTTAGTATTTAAAGAATTATTTTTTGAAATCAAGCTTTCGAAAATATTTTTCTGCCCATTTTTCAATTTGCCGCCTTTTTTTTTTTTTTTTTTTTTTAAATTAAATAAAATAGAGTTGCGTTTATTTATTTATTTGCTAAGCACTGTCAAATTTTACAAGCCGCTTAATAGCACCACACCAATGTGTCCATTGGTAACACGGCACTGGTGCGTAGTAACTAAAATGCACCGGTGCAGAGTAACTCAAATGCACTGGTGCAATTATCTGTACATTAGCACTGATTTGCGGCTGAGGCATCGAAATTACTTTTACGTGTGTACACCAAAATTTGAAATGTTGGAAATGTACATTTTGCTGTGAAAATATTTGGGCCATTCTTTTCAAAACTACACCTCTTATTCTTTCAGAAAAAAGAAACTTGAACCTTTCCATAACCTGCAACAAGAAAAAGGTGCCCCATGATCTGCTTGCTCATTTGTAAGTTCCTCGTCCATCTTGGCATCCAATTTCCTCTCTTCTCCTTTGTGCTTTCTATCTTGATCTTAACAAAATTTATACAACCTTTGTTTTATGAGAAACTGACCTTGAATGCTCTGGGAGAAATGACAACAAGTCCTTCATTCTGCATTTGTTAGCAGAAGAAGACCGATTTTCGACTAGATGATGTAGTTATTACTTGTGGAGGCAATGGTTTCCCGTAGAAAATGAGTATAGGGTTGAGCAGAGGAAAGACATTGCAAAATGGGCTATTACATTAGCTTTTCCAATGGAAAACCGATTTGCAAGTGGAAATATGGTAGTTGCAGGTATCTATGCTTTTCTTCCCATAGAATTGGTCACTGGATTTCCATTTATAATACAAGTAGAATTTTTACTGGTTTCATGTAGAAAGAGCATCATTTTCAATAACAAATGGAACCAGGGAATCCTTAAGTGTATCCCGTTCGCATTTTGTTCAGCATTTCGTTCTTTGATAAGTGCTAATTCACCTATACTTTCAAAAAATTGGATTTTGGGTACCTTCCATGTGATATTCTTCGTTATCCACAGGACCACAACTCAGACAAGTTAGAGATGCCATTCAGGTTCAATTGAAAGCTGAAGATGTGATTTATGCAACGTCAGCTTTTCTGGTAAAATTTTATGTAAGCCAACCGAATCTCGGACAATACCCCTATTAGCAGCCTCAATTGACCTTTCGTTACTATCCCTATAGAAATGGGAATCTTTCCCTTCATGGGACCTACCAGCTTGATCAACAACGTTAATTGATATTTTTCTACTGCACTTAAGGGAATGAAAATCCTTCCCTTCATGGTGCCTCTTGGCTTTATCGACTGCCTTGATTGATCTTTCTCTACTGTCCAATCTTTCCCTGCCACCATTGTAAGATTGAGAATCGTTACCTTCATGTGATCTCTTAGCCCGTTCAAGAGACTCAATTGATCTCTCTCTGACATCCCTTAGCGAATAGGACTCCTTGCTTTCGAAGGACCATTTCACCTTGCTAGTCGCCAGAGCATCGACAGGTATTTCTCTGCCATCAACTATGCTCTCCCTTTCTCCATCATGGGACCTCTTAACCCTATTGTCGGCCTCAACCGAATGATCTCTGCCATGATCAAGAAAATACTTACCCTCGTGACCATGCCTCTTAACCCTATCGCCGGTCTCAACCGAGCTTTCTCGACTGCCCTTCTCAGATTTTTCATAAATATTTTCTCCTTTTGTACTTTGTTGAATTTTGCAGCCATCTGCATCCCTGTAAGCATCCTTATATGTATTTATGTTTGAATCACTCATTTTCTCTGCTATAAACTTCTCAGCCGAAATTTGAACTCTTGTCTTTTCGAACCCTCATCTCCTTAGAAAAATTCTTGCCTGCGAATCAAACCCTCCGCTGCTCCAATACTGCACTTTACAGAATAAATTTTCCTTCTTAGAAAAGATATTTAAATGACATACCTGGTTCGTGCGAGGTTTTATTTAACCCTATTCTGGTGCACGGGGTTTTATAGGCACACCAGTGCGGTTTCGTAAGACCGCGATTTATGTTTTGGCGCAATGTTTTATGATGCACCAGTGCGGAAGAGTTGTAAAGCACCGGTGCGCTACACTACTAAGATGCATCGGTGCAGGTTATGATAATAAGCGCACCAAATGAAAAACCAAGAACCTCCGCTAGAAATGGCGTACTATATAAAGTTCTTTTTTTTGGTATGTAAAATCATAATAAAATAATGATAATTCTGAAGTACATGAATTTGTTTGCACTATTTTCTAAACTTTACTATGTTACAAAAATTCATATTATTCTAGATTTATTATTTTACAATTATATACAAATTGACAAATTTACAAATTTTAATAAAATCATTTCACATTAATACAATTAAAATTTTACATATAATTACAATTAGAATTAGAATTACAGTTAATACAATTTTACAATTTCACATACAATTACGATTAGAATTACAATTACAATTAAAATTTTACAATTACAATCATTTCACAGTAATACAATTAAAATTTTGCAAATATTTTACATACAATTAGAATTAGAATTAGAATCACATTTCAATTACAATTACAATTTTACAAATATTTTACATACAATTACAATTTTAGAATTTTACATACAATTAGAATTACAATTACAATTTTACAATTTGTCATATAGACAATTACAATTACAATAATTTCACAATAAATTAAATATTACAATTACAATTAAAATTTTACAAATATTTTACATATAGTTATAGTTAAAATTACAATTACAAATACAAATACAATTTTACAATTTTACATACAATTAAAATTAAAATTTCAATTACAATCACGACATAATATTTAATAAATATCATGGTTATTTAATATTAAATTAATTAATAAACATCACGATCATGATAACCATCGTACAAACATCATATTTGACTAAAAAACACATTCAAATTACAACATCATCAGGATCATGATCATCTAACAAAACACAATTAGCATTGTATAACATCATCACAACACAAACATTAAATATACATCTCATGTCAAATAACTCATGCTATCACATACACATCTATCTGCAAGCTACAAGTTAAATGAACATATCTAACATGACCTAACAATATACACATCATGATGATCACGAACATGTAAATTAAGTACAACTGCAACATGAACATAAAATACATGGACTATATATATATATATATATATATATATATATATATATATATAATGTTAAAAATATACAACTGTAATATAAATGCCATGGATCAGCTGGTGGTACAACATCAATAGCAGTACTAGTCGAGGTCTGCTCAATCAATGGTGCATCCTCGACGATCGATGGTCCAGCCTGCTCATGATCATGAGTACTGCTGGATGTTGCAGGCTACTGACTGGACGTGGCCGATGGTCCAGCCTCATCTCCATGATGACTGCTGCTAGATGCTAGTGGAAGCTGCTCATCTGGCGCGGCGCGAGGTGAACGATCATGAGATAATGAGTTGCTGCTTGCGGACAGTCGATCACGTGCTGCATCTCGACCATGCCTATAATGTGCAACGGTCCTCCTCAGCCTCATAACTAAGGTTGTAGCTCCTACGACATGTCACATCAGGCTGTACATGTCATGCGACATGCCTCTCCACATCCATAACAACCTACCATCGGCCTGTATGTTTCTCATATGAGTGGGTCTGGTGCCTACCTCAACAATCAATGTAGTGATTTGGTCACCCAACTCCATCATGTATCTAGTATCAAGCCGACCGTGCCTAGAAAAATGCGGTACCGGCGCACCAACAGGAGCAAGTCTCTCTGCACCGACCTCTTGATGATCCTCGGCATCTGGCATGCCCTGATCATCATCAGGATCCACACCTGGATCATGTGGTGGTGTTGGCTTGTCCTCGCCATCAAAAGACCCAATGTCTACAAAATATATACAAGCACACAACAATAATTAGACAATTTCATTACACAATTTAATAAAAATAAGTTAAAGAACATGTTAGAATAAATTTAAATAAAATAGTAATATTACCTCTATCATCTGGTAGCTCATCATCTGTGAAGACGATGTTGGCACACCCTCACCAATCCAGCATAAGGATAGGGGAACATAATGAAGGGATGCAACTCGTCAACACTGGCTAGCAACTCCAGTGCATCATGCGATATCCTCGTTGGAAACACAGTCTAGCCACTCTTGGGCATCATCTGCCCCCACATGTGCATCCATGCCTCGAACATCAACATACGGGGCTGCTGAAAAAAAGTAGGCCTCGTCTCTGGAAATCTCGCAAAAAATAAACAAAAAATATTTGAAGCAAAAGGGAAGTTGACCCTCCCTTGTGCATGAGCATGACATCTATCTAATGCTGTACATAACTACCGCAAAAAAAATGGCAAACCACCTGACAAGTTGTGGCTCATGTACTAAAGAATCAACATAATATAGAAGCGAGCAACTAATGCATTATCCATCACTGGTGTTGTGTGAAATGGTCGAAATCGGAAGTGAGAGGCACCTCGCCTTCTCACTACTAAATGCACCAATACATAGCTGACCTCCGGCGACCTGAAAATTTGAAGGAGATAGTACATCTGCTCCAATGTATCTTTGGGAGTACACTAATTGATTCCATGCTACATAGCCAGCTGGAACCTCTGGGAACGAGGGAAAATCCACCCCTCTCCTCGATAGCCCTGTAATGAAATATATGTCCTCTTCAGTGGGTGTGTACCACTGGTTAGGACCAACCTGGAAAGCCTGTCGGTGGGCATTCCATCTGCGGATAAGATGTCTCAAAAACACACCATGGCCCTTTAGAGAAGTAGCCTCCTCATAGAACTTGAGAAGGCCTACCTGCCTTAGGAGCCCCTGGGTAGCTGTTGTAATAGGGTGAGGGTACGCATCTCTCTCCCTCTCTCGTGCCTCCCACAGGCGAACCATGTCATACTGCTATGCCTATTGTTGCTATTGTTCCCCCTCTTCTCTCTGATTGATTGCCATATTAAATCATTTTTTTTTATCAAATGAGACATGTATTTAGGAATATACATATATAATTTTTTTGGAAAACAAAACAGTCAGTGCACCAAAAAAATAAATCATGCATCGGTACTGATTCGTCTTTTTTTTGTCACGCACTAGTGGCAGTGCCCCAGATGACATTAAACGCACCGTAGGTGGTGCACTTGAAAATTTTTAGAGCACCGTTGACTATGTATGGTGTCAGGAGTGTGGTGCGCTGACTAAAATCTATGCCCCAGCACGTATAATTGGGTATGTGCACTGACTTCCTGACTTCATTACATAGTCAACGGTACAGTCTTTTACTAGGCCACACCGTTGACCATGTCGACATGCCGAGCCGGCTAAATGACCGCACTGCACACACACACACACACACACACACACACACACTCTCTCTCTCTCTCTTTTGAATAACGCGGTGCGCCTTTCGGTAGTGCCCCAGACACGATGCGGATACCATTAGCACCGGTTGTGGTGCGGCCTGTAAATTTTACAGGCAGCACCGCTTACCAGTGTGAGTCGAATGGCTCGAGCGCATCGCGCGACAAATTTTTTGTATTTTTGTTTTGTTTTTTTTTCTTTTTTCTTTTAAATGGTTAATTTTAAGGTTATTTGAAATTCTAATCCGCTAAAAAGCTTAATTATGAAAAAACAAGAAAAATACCTGTACATTCGGCCGTCGAGGAGGCATATTGGCTGTAGAATTTGCAAAATAAAAATTGCCCATCGTTTTGCAAAATGCAAGCTAGAGATTGGTGGGAAATGCACAGCAGTAGTGCATGCAATGGGTGCAATGGGAGCACCGATGTCAAGGCGGCTCAGACAAGGATAAATTGCATCGGTGCTTAAGAGCTTTGGAGCACTGAGAAAAGTGAAAAATGTGGTTTTTCTGCTGTAATTATTTTTATTTAACCCTGCTCCGGTGCGTGGGGTTTTTTTAGGCGCACCGGTGCATTTTCTTAATACCGCACTGGGCGATTTCTATTTTGGTGCGGTGTTTTATGACGCACCGGTCCAGAAGAGTTGTAAAGCACCGGTGCTCTAGAGTAATACGACGCACCAGGCAGGTGTGTAAGGAGTGCACGGTGTCTGGTGTGCCAATGTTTTGTGCACACCGGTGCTTTCTCTTGTTGAGCGCACAAGTGCGGTTTTGGATGATAAGCACATCGAACAAAAAACCTCCGCCCGCCAACTTCCTCTAGTAACCTCCGCTAGAAACAGATGTCTGGGGTATTTTTATAAGGGGTTCCTCAAAAACATCCACTAGAGGGTCTTTTCCTTGTAGTGTCTTGGTCAGAATTTGCTTGGTTGCTTGGTTTGCCCCATGAGTGTCAATATCATTATGAATAGCTTCCAACTTTTCTTTTATTTATGTTTTGGCTTTATCGGGTTCCTTGTAATGAAGCTTGGCCCAATCTTTCAAAGCCATTCTAACCTTATTCAAATTTGATTCCCATATGTGCGAAGGAGACCCCTCGACATGCTGCTGCCAAGTATAATACACAATCTGTCTTGCATCGGGGATATCGCTCCAGAGAGGGTTATATTTAAAAGGGAGGGGGCCGAGAGAGGGATGGTCACCGAGAGAGAGAGTGACAGGGTAGTGATCTGAGGCAGTGGAGGAGAGGATATTAGAGGAGGAAACAAAGAAGAAAGAGAGGAGAGGAACAAGCACTATGAATATATCAAACCGCTCCATAATGTTCCCCACTCCAATCCTACAATTACTCCAGGTGAATTTGCGGTTTTTTGGGATGACATCAACCAAATCGTGATCTTGGATGATGATGTCAAGATGGTCTCTTGAAGGATCAGAGTTGAAACTTCCTCCTCTTTTTTCATTAGCATGCAAGATCAGGTTAAGATCCCCTCCTATAATGATATTCCTGTAGTCCTCATTGTCGATATAAATTTTCATTGTGCTCCAACAAGCTTCTTTATCCCTGTAATGATTAGGCCCATAAATATTATATACAATGATCTCAATGTTCTCTTTAGTGCTCTGAAGATTTACTTTGATCCAGTTTTGGGTTTTGACAGGTCTTTTTTGCTCCCAAACATTTTGTTTCCATATGGTGGCTATCCTCCTGAGGCATCCCTAGATTCCATGTGGGTGCCCGTATAGTTCTTCATTCTGCTTATGATGTTTTCCATGCCATGGTCTCCTTGTTTTGTTTCTTGAAGGAGAATGATATTAGGTTTTTCTTGATTCATAAGGTCTCTTAGAGCTGAGTTTTTTGAGGGGTGCCCTAAACCCTTGCAGTTCCAAGATAAGGCTTTCATCATTTTAGGAATGCAGGGTGTGGACCTGTCTTTCCTCCTTGCTCATTCTGACTTGCTTATTTTTTGTTTTTCCCTAGAATAAAGGATTCAATAGGGTGCTGAGTTCCAAGGGCTATATCTTTTTGGGCAACTTCATCTCTGTGATGTTTGGAGGACTTCCTTCCGGGGCCAATTTTTTAAAGGATTTCCAAAATGACTCCATGTTCTTTAGCTGTGCGTCTAGTGATCCGGGTAGAGCAGGGTTCTTAAGAAGAGATGGGGGGGGTAGGATTTTGAGGGAGAGAGTTGAGGAGATGAGAGATGAGTAGGAATGGAGGGTTGAGGAGGGTCATCTTCAGAGAGGGCGAGGGAGGAAAAGGGATCGGAAGAGGCAAGGGAGGGAATGGATGGAAGGATGAAGGATGGGTCAGAGGGTTGCTGGGGTGGTTCAAAGGGTTGCTGGGAGGAAGGAGAGAGATTGGACGAGGACTCTTTGAGAGGAGGGGCAGAATGAGCTGAAGGATTTTCGGTGTTTTTGGGATTCATAGCAGTCTTTTTTTTTTTTTAGTTTCCCATTGGGTTTCTGGATCTGGTTTTTCTATATCAATAACTTTGGAGCATCTATTATAAAAATGGTAGTATTCATGACATACCTTGCATTTGAATGGGATTTGCTCGTAGTCTAGCTGTTGTATGTGGGTCCAGTTGTCAACTTTAAGCTTGATCTCTTTAGGAATACCTTTACCTAGATCCACTTCAACGCAGATCCCAGCACAAGCTTGCATGTTGTCGTTCAACTCACTTCGATAGATGAATTTTCCTACTACGTTTCCTATAGCGCTTACGGAATCATCACCCCAACAATGCAAAGGGAGATGAGTAAGCCAAACCCAAACTGGGATAGCGTTTGCTACGTCAAGTTCTGGATCAAAGTCTGGAGCCCATTTATTAAGGTAAAGCCCTTTGGTGTCCATGAATTAAGGTATGTTCCTAAATATCAAATCCTGATCTTCTTTTGTTTCAAAATGAAAGGTGAAATAACCTCTGCCACAGAATCTGATTGAAAATTTTCCACTGATTTTGTCCGTCCAGTTGCGCTCGACCCATTTTTGAACAGTCTTCGGAGAGGGCCACAAACTAGTTAACTACCCAATGAGACCCTTCTCAGCAAGAGAAAGAGCAGCCATATGTGGGATAGTCGGAGGAAGAATGACTTCCTGAATACCTTCAAGTTTCTTGACAAATTTTGAGATTGTCGGTCTAGGGCGAGGGGGATATAGAGAATTGATTAGAGCCGAGAAAGCTTGTGCCTGATCAAGTCGAGGGGCCACCTACGGGATGGACTCCGGGGGGGCCATGCGCGCTAGAGCAGGTAGCAGCAGGGCAGTGCCATCTTCAGAAGGTTGCAGCCGCAGCACCAAAGCCGTAATCCTTTGGTCGGGCATCCACTTGCATATTAACGAATTTTGTCTCTCTCAAAAACACCAAAGGCCATGGACACCATGTATAATTATATTGAAATCACATCAAATGTTTTTGATATATCAACTTTTTTTTAAATGGTCACATATAATGTGTTTGAGTGCCACATAAAAAAGCATGACAATTATCTTAATGTTGTAGTGGATGTTATCCTATTTTTTTTTTACTTGCCAATATGCATTCTTGCCTAAATTTAAGAACTTCCTATCCATTTCTTCTTGTTATTTACAATTATATCCATTGGGTGTTCATTCTACACCATTTTAATTTTCGACCATTATTGAGCAAATTCTTTCAAAGATTGGATTTTTCACAATAACTCCACTATATAATTAACCATTGGGGTTTTACAGTAGTTAACATGATATGGTTTTTGCACTTTTCATCATGATGACCAGCTCTATGTCACTATAAAACTCACCACTGGGATCCAAAGCAATCATAGTTATGAAGGTGGATTATTAAATCATGAAAATAATTCACTAATCTAAACAATTTCTTGATGTTGAATCGTGAATTTGGTGGAGTTTCAACCTAGGTTGATGCATAAACTACAATGAACATGCTTGAATGTGTGTTGCATTTTTAGCCACATATCTAACCTCTTACTATGCATTATCCCCTCATTATCCTTCACCGCATTAATTAGTTTTTGATAGTCCTTGGTTTAATTAATGTGTGCCATCGATTTTGATAATAAGTCGATGAGTTATATAGCTCACAAAGACCATTTTGAGAATTATTTATGTACCTCAAGGCCAACCATGCTTACAAAAATGTTCTATAAATTTCATAAAGCAACCACAATCCAAAATTGGGATTATATTTGGTGGATACATGTTATATGACATTTTGCATTACAGAGAGATGAGAGGTTGCAACTATTAGGATTCCTCTGACGATCTTCATGAAATATTATTTCTATCCTTCTTGAGGTGTTTGTCTATCTTTATAGTGACAATACACGTGGAGTTTGTGAATATTAATAAAGTAGAAGACAAGATTAATGATGTGAAGGATCCCATGCCAAATCAACCAATACTCATAGCTCCATATAATGTTGATTTGTTTGAACAAAATTTGATTTTTTATATTATTGAAATTGTTATAATTGTATTGTTCAACAAAATAGTAAATAACATGTACATGTTTTTTTAAATAAGTATGGACACATTCAAAATTTATGACTTACCATCCATGGCATTATATTTAGGTCCAAAGTAATGTTCTAGACTTACCCTATAAGGATATTTTATAACATAGACTCTTGCTCAGAGAAAATTTTTGACATACATTAAAAATTAAGGAAATGCCTTATCAATATAGCTTGAGCTATGTATTGACTAAGTTTTCTTCCTTAGTTTCCAATTCCATGCTTACTAGTTACTACTACGCCACTTCTCCTCCATTTTTACATGAAGAGCCCATAGAAAGATATGTTATAGAACAAGTCATGTTTTGACTGTTGATTATATCATTAATAGTATGCCTAAGCATGACACATTCTACCTTCAACTTAACAATCGTGTACTTTCAATGATACATTATCTCCATAAGCAATGATATCTTCCTCTTGTTGTAAAAGTAAGTAGGTTTGGTCTTCATAATTACCTTTGTACTTGTATCAAAATAAAAAAGAAGAAAATACATTTATATTAGTATTATTTATTTAGTCAAGCATGTTCATCATGCTTCATGGTTTTGTTGAGTCAAAGAATTAAATTTGAGTCAAAGAATTAAATTTGAGTCAAATTCCATTTGGACTCTTTGTAATAAAAGGAAAGGAATTTTTGTCAGGTCAAAAAGAGTCAATTTTACCTCCATAAGACCAAGTCGACCCTCTAGATGGTCTTGTCGGCCTACTTAATCGATGCGACCCTTCATATTCGCAAACAACTATATATTGGCGTGAATCCTCCACCAAAAGAAAATAAATATGTTCATGTTCTGAGGATAAATGTGAGTTGTTATGGCAAAGGATAAGCACTTTTATTTAAAGGCATAGATGTGGTAAAAGGGTATGAAAATAATGTGAGTTGTTATTGATAAGAGACCTAAAAAGAATGTGAATCCCTGAAGAGATATGTGAGTTGTTCCTGCAATGACATGTGAACTCCAGAAGGACTGCTATAACTATTTTATGTAAGCTATGGAAGGATCATTAGGTCTGTAGACTACAATCTACAGGGAGGACAAATTTCTTAGTGAAGACAAGGCATATAAAGGGCAGATTAGTGACAGATCAAGGATAAATCATGAAAATAAATGGAGGGTTGACTTGGGGATATTATGGAGGTAGTTATCTTGGTCTTGGTCTTGGATATCTCATTTGATCTAATTGTATAAGAAGAGTATTATTTGTGTTTTCCCTAATTGTGGGGTTTTCCCTAGCTTGGAGCCTATATCTTGCGTTCTTTGTGTTCTTGTGATATTCATGCATTTTATGTTTTGGTAATTTTTTTATGAAGAATAAATAATAAAGTAATAAAAGGCCAAAAAATCTCACAAGTAATTATCAAGTAAGGAGAATCAACCTCAATCTATAATTTCCTTGATTTTCCAACATGGTTTCAAAGTTAAGGTTATAAGGAGGAAGATCACATATTGTTGGTAGTTGTACTTGAAGTTTGAATTCACATCTCTATGGTTTAGAACCATGAATCTAAATTAAAGAACACCAAGTTACTCCCTGTGGAATGGATGCAAGATAATGATTTCATAAAATTTGTAAGGTGGAAGTCTAAAATTCTTGATTGTGCTACACCTTGACTATGCTACATATGTACAATGATTCGAGTTGCCATACGAGATAAAAGGTATTTTTTCATAATAATGAAAATAAAATATTTTTGTTGTTCTCTACTATTCGACAAAGATCTAAAATAAGGTTGATGAATGATGATGCGAAGAAGTATCTTATGACAGTTGCAATAGTTATGCAAATTCCCATCATACTTGTGACTGCAATGCAAGTTTATGATCCAAGTTTCTCCAAGGTTCGGTGATGTAAATTAATTCCTAAGGTATGAAAATAATATAAGTTATTCCTGGGCTATGCGATTATCTCCTCTGAGATATAATGCAAGGTATGATTGCAATTTGAGTTGCTTTCTCTGAGGTATGATGCGAATTTATAACAATGATATGTGTCATCTCTTCTAAAGGCATAACATGATAGTATTACAAGATAAACTTCTTTGATATAATACAAGAAATCCAACCTCAATATATGACAATGAAGCTTGACATATTTAACCTTGATTTGTGGGTTACCTTCCTTGACATAATAGTGATTTGTGTTGGGCCTGGGGGAAGGTACGTTTCACCCCCGTCTTTACTACGATTTGTCATTCACTTTTAATATATTTTCCCTTCATATTGGCAATAAAGTAAAGGAAAATAATGCAAAAATAAGTTAAAGTGAATTAAGTGATAAAAGGCGTTTAATAACGTAAAAACTGAGTTGTCGTTGTCTTTATTGATAGGGAAGCAAAACAACCAAACTGCTGACTGGATGACCAAAAGAAAATAGACAAGGAAGGCGAACGAAATCATATCGGCTCCTATGAGTCAGCAGAAGATGTAGAGGCACACCTACTCTTGGAATGCTCAGACAGTAGCCATGAAGCAGCAGGGTCTCATAATGAGAAGGATCTGTTACTACTTTTTGATTCGCCTTTAAGCTATAAAAGGCCGAAGGTGAACAAGACGAGGGGAGTGACTGTAATATAATCTTCCTGTAATAAACGTATTCAGACAGAACTGTCAAGTTTGTACTAATGTATTTCTCTGCGAATTAATGAAGAATTTGGCGTTTTTGGAATAAACAACCTCTTAGTATTCCTTAGTAGCAGGCTTCTAGTGGCTTTGGGCCCAGCCCTGGGGGTTCTCCTACTACTTCTGTGCTATACATTTATTTATAGAATTTTCGTTTCCAGTTATATATTGCGTTTCATAATATATCGTTAATTGGTTAATTGCAAGTGTGAGATGTTGTAGCTTCCTTTTCACTAGACTAGTTTACCATTCATGTCCTCTTATCTGGAATCGATACTTTTACAATTGTTAGACTAGTTTCAGCACAGTTGTTGTTCAATTCTGCGTATAGTTAATGTTTGGATATCTTCATCATAATCCGTTTGGTTGATATTTTGTTCTGAAAGATGTTATTAGTTGATTAAAAGAGAATTCCATTGCAAAATTTAGAATAATTGATTGTTGTTCAATTTATTAGGATTGTTGTTCAATTCATTAAGGTAGTTGTTCAATTCATCGAAGCGTGTTGTTCAAATGCAATCTATTCTTTTCAGTCTTGAGTAGTTATTTCTGCATCAGCCTAGAATAGAATTAGATCCTTTGAATAGTCTGAAGCATTTCATAATTCACTTTCAAGTTGGTTTGATTGAAATTCGAGAATTAAATAATCTTCCTTATAACAATTTAGAGTAGTTAACCTCTAATGTCACTTGCATATATTTTTCTTACAGTCTTGAAATAACAAGACTTTCCCTGGGTTGATAATTAATTAAAAGAATTAAGGTTACCTTTAAAACAATAACCTTCATGACCCAACATTTTGGTGCCGTTGCCGGGGAGAGTGTTTAAGAGTGATGTCCTTTAATTATTTTTCCTTTTGATGTGAAAGAATTGGGTATTTAAAACGAGAGGTAAGAACCTGTGTACCAGCAAACAAAAGGCTTGCTCTCCAGCTCGCTTCTCAGCAATTTTGTAGAGGTTAGTAGGACATGTGCTCTTGTTTTTTTTATGACTAGGAAGAAAAATATAGAATTAGATCAAAATCCCCCACTTAAATCCACAAAACCCAAAGGATCGGTGGTCCTTCACAGAACAACATATATAGATGAAATCATTAAGAAGGTTGAATCCCAGGCATACATACGACCTAGAACCATTCCTACTCAGAGTCCTACTACAGTCCCTCAGGCAGCGGCCTCACCATCTACAGCCCACGCTGAGATTCACAGTGAAACAGAAGGGTCTGAACAAAGCCTTTAGACTATTGAGCACATAAGTCCTAACCCTTCGAGAGAGTAATGTTCTTGCAATTTGTAGGAAGGAGAGGGAGAAACCAGCAGTGCAGTACAAGTAAAAACTCCAGAGCCTGGATCTCCTTAGAGATTGGTTGAGACAGAGACACCCAATATTCCAAATCAGGGAAGTGTTGTAAGGCCTCCTCCGAATCCACTCCCTAATTCCACTCAAATTGTTTCCCTAGAACAAGAAATCCCTGAAGATTATTGGCATATCTTTGATCAAATGGTAAACAACAAAAACCAGAGGCAGACATTAACACTGGAGTATCCCATTGTTAACCCGACCACAAATGCCCCTATGAAAGCCATTCCATTACAAAACATCCCCACCTTCCATGGGCTGACCTCGGAAGATCTAGATTCATTCTTATTTGAATTTGATTTCTTATGTAAGGGATATGACTACACCACTAACCCTCTGAAACTGAAATTATTTTCCTCTACTTTGAAGGGGACAACATTACGTTGGTTTTTGGGGCTCAGTGGAGGAACCATTAATAGTTGGGATCAGATGAAAAAATATTTTCTTAACAAATATCAAGACTATTGCTAGACTCGAGAACTAAAAGATGAAATCTTCAATACGTCTGCAAGAGACAATGGGACATTAGAAGAATATGTTGAAATATTTCAATATGATTTGCAAAGATCTCCATATACTACATTTTCTAAAGATATCTTAAAAGCAACAATGATTAAAGAAATGAAATAATAATGGGTTGAAACACTTAATATAATGGGAAAAGGGAACATCTATCAAGAAGAGTATGATGACATTATTGCATTGTGCATCAAGTGTTCTCGAGGTATTACGCGAAGTAGGCCAACCAGGCGAGGCTCAACTACAAGGAATTATAATCAGTCTAGTGGCAATGTGATTAGGAAGAATTTGGTAATATTTTAGAAGATTTTAAAACTCATATCTTGGGCACCCTCACAACACAACTAGATGTCCTACAAGCCAAGCAGAAGCAAGCTATAACATAACATAACTTGGCTATCGTTTGTCCACACTTTCGAAAGAAGCACAACCAGCGGGAATGTCCATTAGACATGATCCAAACATGTGCTATTTGTACCAAGGAACATTCCACTGACCATTGCCCTTCACTTCTAGGGCTGAAAGCAGTTTTTATTGAGGCAGGAGAAGAGACAAAATCAGTCTATCTAATGAATCAACGACGACAGTGGCAAGCACGACCAAGTATGCCATAAGACCTACCTCAGTTCTTTTCTCCTCCACAATTTAATCAACAGAACCCTGCAACAGCATGGCAGAGCCAATCACCTTTTTTCTGCCTGGCCATCACAATAATTTTCCATACCTCCTTGGCCAACACAACCCTCTTTAGGTAATAATTGGTCGAGTTTTCCTTTTTCTCCTCCTTACTGGCAAAATAATCCATATCAATCCCAGTGGCCTGCCTCCACTTCACAGAATACAAATTCGTCTCAAAACTGGCAGCGACCCCTGGAAATGACCAATTTACCGATGGGGACAGGGGCTCAGAAACAACCTACATTACTAGCTCCATACCCAACCCAGCACAATCTCAGTCTATTATGCGTCCTCAACTGCCAACTTAACCCAATCCTGATCCCAATAATAAACCAGTTCAGCTAATCCAGATTATCGAAAACCCAAACCCTGAACAGAAGAAATGCAATGAACTTAGGTTGAGATCAGGACGTGTTATTTCACCTGAAGAAGATACGGACCTGCCACAACTTGAGTCTGAAATTCCAACAATACCTAAACAATCAACTATGACAGAGACAAAGATAGAGTAGGGGACAGACACGATTGACCAAAAAGACCCTGAAAACCTTACTATTTCCTCCCCTCCATTCCCTAAGAGATTAACAATGCCTAAACCAATAGTCTTTTCAGAATTTGATCTCCTAGGGGAATTAAAAAACCTTTGCATTCAAATTCCTATTCTACAGGCTATACAAGACATTCCTATCTATGCCAAGACAATTAAAGAGTTGCGTGGTAAAAAAAACAGGTGAGGAAAGAAAAAACTGTACCAATTGTTCATGTAGTGGGAGCACTGTCAGACTTACTCTTGGGTAAAGAAACACCAGTAAAATACGATGATCCAGGGAACCCTATAGTTACTATGCAAATATCTGGCCACTCCTTTTTGAATACATTAGTTTATTTGGGGGTGTCCATCATCATCTTAACTACAAAAACCTGCAAGAAGTTAGGTATAACAACGTTGGAACCCACATCTACCTTGTTGACAAATCTGTTATCAAAGAAAAAGGTATATTACAGGACATCCTCGTTTCTGTGGACTCATGGGAGTATCCAACAGAATTTTTAGTTATTAACCCAAAAAGTAGGTTAGATGGACACCCCTTGATACTGGGGCGACCTTGGTTAGCAATAGTCAATGCTTACATAGGCTGTCGGACTTGAATCATGACCATTGCTAGAGGTGATTCCATAAAGAATATTGTCATATACCCACATGCCAAACCAAGTCTCCCCACTTTAAATATTCACAAACAACCACATACATATTGGGAACAAAACATTTGTTCACCACTGACAATAGTTGAAGCACTCGAATTCAATGATCAAACTGAAGACGATGTAATCAATAACTGCATGAATCAACCATCTACTTCTGAAAATTTAAAATGTCAAATGTTAAAAATAGTTCTTGATAATGAAGCACAGGAAGACCCCTTGGCAGACATTGATAACCAGCACATACCCATGACTGCTGTTCGCAACAGCATACCAATTGAAATTGAGCCAGGAAAGGTTTTAAATATTAATGGTAGTTTGAATAGTAACCAATAGGAAAAGCTCATTAGGGTTTTACATAAATATAAGGGAGCATTTGCTTGGGACTACCCAGACATGAAGGGTATAGATCCTCAACTATGCACACATCACATTTACACTGACAAGGATGCTCGGCCTATTTGGCAGCCTCAGTGGAGGTTAAACTCGCATCGGAAAGACATTGTAAAAGATAAATTGCAAAAGCTCCTAGATGTAAACTTCATTTATCCTATTTCAGACAACAAATGGGTCTCTCCTTTAGTATTCGCTCCTAAGAAGAATGGTAAGTGGCGAATCTGTGTGTATTACAGAGAACTGAATAAAGCAGAAAGACCACTTCCCCCTCCCTTTTATTGATTAGGTCCTTGATACATTAGCAGGAAAGCTGTTTTTCTCTTTCCTTGATGGTTTCAGTGGTTACAATCAAATCCAGATAGCCCCTGAAGACCAAGACGACCTTTACCTACCCCTGGGGTACATTTGCCTATAGAGTATTGCCGTTTGGATTATGCAATGCCCCAACAACGTTTCAAAGGCCCATACTCAGCATTTTTTCTGATTTAATAAATGAAGTGCTTGAGATTTACATGGACGACTTTACTCCATATGGAGATGATTTTGATCAAGCACTGCAAACACTAGAAAAAGTATTGGAATGATGTATTTCTACCAGATTGTTTTTGAGCAACGAAAAATGTCACATGATGATGACCGAAGGAGCAATCTTAGGGCACTACATCTCTGCAGCTAGAATATAGGTAGATCCGACAAAAATAGAGGTAATTATTTTGTTAGCCACACCTTTTACTCAGACAGAGGTACGTAGCTTCCTTGGGTACACAGGGTACTACCGTAGGTTTATAAATAATTTCTCACAAATTGTTGCACCCTTGTATGTATTGACTGGAAATGTTGAATTCCATTGGTCTGATAAATGTGACATTGCAATTTTAGATTTGAAGAAACTGGTCTCGACTGCACCAGTCTTACGCGACCCTAATTGGGAGCTGCGCTTTCACATTTCCTCATATGCATCCGATACAACGATAGGGTCAGTTCTCGTTCAAGAAGACAAAAATCCCTATGCTATTTACTATATCAGCAAGAATCTCACTCCTGCTGAATTAAACTATATAGTGACCGAAAAGGAGTTCTTGAGCATCATTTACGCTATTAATAAATTTAGAAATTATATAACTGGCTATCAAGTATACCTATATACCGATCACTCCCCCATTAGATACTTAGCCAATAAACCTATTGCAAATGGAAGAGTGAATCGTTGGTTGTTGCTTTTACAGGAGTTTGACATAACTATCAAATACCGCCTAGGGAAGGAGAACATAGTTGCATATTTCCTGTCTAGAGTTCCAAAGTTAGATGACCCACTAGTAGTGGACGATTATTTCGCTGATGAGCATTTGTTCCTTGTAGCAGTAAAAACACCATGGTACGTAGATGTAGAAAATTATCTGGAAGTAGGAAAGCTTCCACGACACTTGACATCAAAGGAACGGAAGGTGATTGTTCAGTACAGTGCTAGATTCTCCTGGATCGGTGGATATCTTTTTCATACAGGAGCTGATATGAATATACGCAAATGCATCCAAGAAGACGAGATTTATGACATCCTAAGGGCCTGTCATGATGAACCATGTGGTGGCCATTTTTCAAATCGCAAACGGGGCACAAAGTATTGCAAACGAGTTATTATTGGCCTAAATTTTTTAAAGATGCCAAGAAATATGTCCAAGCCTGTGATAGTTGCCAAAGAATGGGCTGCCCTAGCCAATCTAACGAAATGCCACTATAGCCACAGTTAGTAGTGGAACCTTTCGAACGGTGGGCACTAGAATCCATTGGACTATTAAACCCACCATCAAATTAGAAGACCTACATACTGGTTGCCACATATTATGTGACGTAGTGGGTAGAAACAATGGATTTATCGAGAGCTACAGAAGAATTCGTGATCAATTTTCTTTTCGAGCTATTTATGCGGTATGGCTTACCTCATAAAGTGATAATTGATGGAGGGGCACAGTTTGTAAGAAATAAAAGCATAGCCACTATGAAGAACCACCATGTCACCCATAGAGTCACCTCTCCCTACCACTCGCAGGTGAACGGGCAGGTTGAAAGCACCAACAAATTCCTTGAGGCAATTCTCAGTAAAACAGTCTCAACACATCGCTGGGATTGGGCTACTAGACTACCAGAGGCCTTGTGGGCTTACTGCACAACATGGCGAAACACCACTGGATATTCTCCGTACCATCTGGTATTCAAAATGGAACTAGTATTTCCTATTGAATTTTAAACAAAGAATCTGAGAACAACCCAGGAAGTGGGACTGGATTTGATGGAGGCCTTGATTAGAAGACTCCAGTAAATAAATTAATTAGATGAAGCACGACTACTTGCTCTGCTGCGCACTACAATTATTCAACAACAACGAGCTAAGTGGCATGAGAACCTCATAAAAAAGAAGACATTTCAGAAAGGAGACTGGGCACTCCTCTACGACTCCAAATTCCAAGACTTCCCGAGTAAGTTACAAACAAGGTGGCTCGGTCCATACGAAATTCAAGAAGTACACAACAATGGTACCATTACCTTGATCACCATAGATGGATCTAGCTCCGCCTTTCGAGTCAATGGATACTGGGTGTGCCTCTATCATAAACCACTTACAAAAGAGTCTTTCTGCCAGCAGGTGCGTGACGATCCCACCATCCAAATTTTAGCTGTAGGGGGTGATGGCCCGACAACTTTAAGTTCATAAAATTTTGTTATTTCCTCTTGTAAATATTGTATATATGTTTCCTGCAATTTATAGTTTTTCTCATTGTTGTACATTCCATCTCTTCTTCATGCTCACAGCTGCATTTTTGTTTTCTTTTACTCTTTTCCTTTATTTTGTATGTTTTTTTGTTCAAACCTTTGAATAGCTATTGTTCAATCGAATTGAACAGATGTTGTTCAATTCAATTGAACGACTGTGTTTTTAGTGTGTTTATTTTAGTTGTTCAAACCTTTGAATGACTGCTCGAATTGAACAGTAGCTGTTTAATTGGATTGAACAACTGTGTTTTTAGTGTGTTTATTTTTTCTATTCAAACCTTTGAACGACTGCAGTTCAATCCAATTGAACGGCTGATGTTCAATCCAATTGAACAACTGCTATTCAATTCAATTGAATGACTATGTTTTTAGTGTGTTTACTTTTTCTGTTCAAACCTTTAAACAACTGTTATTCAATCGAATTGAACAATTGCTGTTCAATCGAATTGAACAGCTGTTGTTCAATCGAATTGAACGAATGTGTTTTTAGTGTGTTTATTTTTGCTGTTAAAACCTTTGAACGACTGTTGTTCAATCCAATTGAACAATTGTTGTTCAATCGAATTGAACAACTGTTGATCAATTCAATTGAACGATTGTGTTTTTAGTGTGTTTATGTTTGTTGTTCAAACCTTTGAACGACTACTGTTCAATCCAATTGAATAGTTGTTGTTCAATCGAATTGAATAGTTGCTATTCAATTCAATTGAACAATTGTTGTTCAATTCAATTGAACAACTATGTTTTTGCGTGATTTTATTTTTTTTCTGTTTAATCAATTGAACAACTGTTGTCCAATCCAATTGAATAATTGTTGTTCCATAGAATGGAAGGACTGATTTATTTTTCTAAGCATGTTTTTTTCTTTTGATGATTTCTTTTCAAATATCCACTTCCCCTTTACACATCCTTGCCATAAAAACCATTTTTGGAAAAGGAATTGACACCTAAAGAGGAGAAAAGCAGTGATATTACTAGTATTGTGATCCTTTGAAATTTTGATGGAAATATCTACTCCAAAAGTTGACATGGTTTATCTATGTAATGAAGGGATGGATATCTCCTGTTCAAACATATTATTACACAATTCATTTTCATAGTCTTATGCTGGTATATCTTTCTACACTCTCAAGTAGTAATTCTCCTTGACATGAGGATATAGGAATAAAGAGTATTAATTGTATTGGCATTCTTTTTAATTCTCACACCATCCATAGCTCTTAAGGAGTTAATGAGCCTCCCTCCTTGTATAAATCAAAAGGAAAAATATTATGTCTATGTGCAAATTTTTAAGAGAGAATAGGGGATCTCATCATGAGCCAACCTACCATGATCATAAGGGTTGAACACGTGACATTCCCACAATGACCAACACACCAGGGTAGTGACCTTCTCGACAACTAAAACTGCTTGAAAGACAGGAGGTCTCATCATGAGCCAACCTGATCACTCTGTTACAATCCTCGTGAATGGAACTATGGCTATCTGGCCACCAAACCAACACAGTGGTCTCTCCATGAAACAAGAAAAATGCCTAATTTTCAAAAGGAAAAATATTATGTCTATGTGCAAATTTTTAAGAGAGAATAGGGGGTCTCATCATGAGCCAACCTACCATGATCATAAGGGTTTAACAGGTGACATTCCCATAATGACCAACACACCAGGGTAGTGACCTTCTCGACAACTAAAACTGCTTGAAGGACAGGAGGTCTCATCACGAGCCGACCTAATCACTCTGTTACAATCCCAGTGAATCACACTATGACTATCTGGCCACCACACCAGCAGAATGATCTCTCCATAAAATAAGCAAAATGTCTACTTTTAAATAGAGGATTCTGGCTCATTTATGGGTTAAAATAGCAACCTTGTCAAGGCTATGAACGCTTGCTAGCAGCAATGGCTCTGCTTGTGGTATTGAAGTATTTTTCTAACAATAGCCAATAACTTTTATATGCCCTATTTCCTATTGATCCATTCCTGAAATAAATGCACTACTTGACTAAATGTTGTCACTACCTACCCGCATAATTAACTATGAGTGAAATATCTTTTCATGTTGAATTAAGGGATGACAACGCCAATCATAACCTGTCACATGTCATGCTTCCATCATGCTAAACCGTCAAAATAGGACATCCTGTCATAATAATTGCTACTCCACTTTTCTCCCCTTCTTTGGTCATTTCCACTTGATGTACAATTGTGATGATTATCAACTTTTGACCTTTGCCTCATGTGCATTCATGATTGTTGCAATATTTCCTCTTTTCTTGAGCTTCAAGGCCATGGATGCCCTTCTCTAGTACATTTGCAATGATTACCAATTTTTGACCTTTGCTTCATGTGCATTTATGATTGTTACAATCTTTCTGCTTCTTTTGAGCTTAAGGTCGTGGATGCCCTTCTCCCGATGGAGGGGGTACAAATATTCATAATGAATAAGCATGCGAATTACCTATGCAACTGCTTTCGGATATGCTGATGGGACTAAAATATCATTGCATTTACGACATGAGGTTGCATTTTTATAATATATATATATATATATATATATATATATATATATATATATATATATATATATATATATATATATATATATATATATATATATATATATATATATATATATATAATATATATATATATATAAGCGCATGCAGTGTTTATAATGTTTTAACCAACAGGGCCGAAAGAAACGCGTACAGAAGAAGAAACCAGTTCGGATAACATAGTAGCCATGGGCGGAAATTATCTTCGCAATCAACCCACAACTTTCCAAGCCTCAAAATCAGCTTGCACGTTCTCCAACAAGTTGGCTAGATTCCATATCTACACGGACTACAAGGGTTTAACACAGAGATAGTAGTTGAATTCCTGAAAAACCTACGGGAAGGGTATACCATAGTGAGAGGAAGAATCATATTGGCCACCGAGGAAATCATCGCTGAGGTCTCCGGACTACCAATAGAAGGAGAAAGATGGACTAAAAAACATATCCTTCTACAAGAAGCAATCTCAGTGTACTAGTACCCAGGCGAACCATTGGAATGAAAAGGGAAGGGTAATAATCCTGTGTCCTTGCAGCAGCCTTGGAAAGAATTGGCAATGTTCATTCAAAGATATATCACATGCGATGGACGCCAGGATGTGGTAAAGTCCCGCCAACTTAAACTATTAGCTGTTCTCAAGCGAAAAATTTCAGTTAATTTTCCCTTTTTCCCAAATTCTATATTGCACAATACTGCTGTTCGAATTATAAAGGCTAAAAACCACCAAGCAGTTGTCATCTACCATGGCTTGATCAAATTGATCATCATTCATGAGTTAGGAAAACATCACATAACTTGGGATAACTTTGTTAATCTTGCCTTGCCGGCCTATGAATAAAACCCTGTCAGAGCAGAGATTGAACTCCCTAGAATAACCATACCTAGGAGAGAAAGAGGGAAGAGAGCCCATGTTTTGACCTCAGAACCAGGGAAAAAAAATATGGCCTGAAAGGTTGCAACTACAGAAAAACACCTCTGAATTGCCACATGAGGTGGGACAATCCCATACACCGCCTTCAAGCCCTCAAAATATGTCCTTACAAGATTACGAAGAAGAAATGGCTCAAGTACTTGAGCGAATGAGAGCATCTCATGAAATTGGAAGCCCATCTGAACAATCTGAGGAGCAACGGGACCTATGGAACCAGTCTACTGCTGCAAGCATCTTTGGCCACTCTGAAATCCTACCTCACCAAGATGAATTGCAGGCT
This sequence comes from Pinus albicaulis, assembly GCA_034641835.2. Classification (NCBI taxonomy): domain Eukaryota; kingdom Viridiplantae; phylum Streptophyta; class Pinopsida; order Pinales; family Pinaceae; genus Pinus; species Pinus albicaulis. The sequence goes on along the minus strand of CM076572.1, from coordinate 64,746,971 downwards.
TTGAGGGTTTTATCTCCCTCTGATAATGAATGGGTGAGAAGGGAAGACCGGACAGAAGGAATATCTGAATCCGGAAACCAGTCAGGAGACACTGTTTTATTAGAACAAAACACAAGCATTGAGACAATTCCCCTAATGCCTGAAGGAAATATTATCCCACCCAGTTAGGAAGTTAATGCTGAAATAACCTCTTGGACGCCTGAAGAAAACACCATTTCTGATAACCTTAGAACTGGCGCAACCATTTCTGAAATCGAAGCCACTGCTCCTTCTCTTGCCAAAACATTTCTAAAAGGAAAATAAGCTAAGAATAAGTTAAGGAAAATGAGCAGGAAGTGCAAGAAATTGAGAAAAATGATAAAGCAACTAAGGAAACAGTTGGAAGAAGCAAACAAGGCTTGGAAGCTTGAGAAGGAATTGGCTACCATGGGAACCCAAATAGATTTGGTTACCCAAATGGTAGATACTGCTGAAATTTCTATACAAATTGATTTAATGGACAATGTTGAAGCCTTTATACAGATCGATTTAATAGATACCACTGAAGTTTCTGTACAGACAGAGTTAATGGATAATTTTGAAGCTTCTAAACAAACGGAGTTGATACACACTTCTAAAGCCTCTGTGCAGACTAATTTGCAACTCACAGAAGAAAAGGGGACTCAAACAGAGGTGACACCTTCCTACACTCCCCTAGTAGAAAAGTCTTCCAATCAAAAGTTGCGCAACGAACTAGTTCAAGTCTAGCATGAATTGGCCCAGTGAAAAAATGAAGTATTACCCTTATAGGAACATCAGGCACTACTAAAGCGATTCAAAGACCTTTCTGCAACCGAGGAAGAAACCTTTTTCCAACTTAGGGAAGAAAGGACAAAAGTGAAGAAAGCACAAAGATCAAGTGGAATAAGCTAAGAAGCAAACCGGTATGGTTTTCTCTCTTTACTCAGATGTATTGACTTGCAGGGCACCAACCACTAATTATGCTTTATTATTAGTGGAACGGTATTTATTGTTGAAAATCAAGGCTGTCAGGGCAGGGAAGCCCACTACTTTTAAACCATTGAGGAATTTGTCTAGTGTTGCAATGAGCAGGATGAGCAAGTCCAACATATTTAGTGTGAATTGTATTTACACAATTTATTCCTAGAGGAGGATAGGGACGGTAACCGCAACCCCTTCATAGGGGACGTTCAGTTCCAGGCTTTTCTGTCCTTTGAAAAAAAACAAACTAGATGGGCTAAGGCCTACAACACCTTTCAGAAAGAGAGCATGGCCTGGATCTATGGGTCAGAGGGGAACCTACTAAAATCGTGTACTTGTTTACCCAACATAAGAAATTCATGCAGCGGAAAGTAGTGATATCCAAATTGGGACCTATTCATAGGGATATTGTGCAGAATGGGCAAACATACTTCCAGGACATTCAGGAAGAAGTATTGGCAGTAGCCAAACATAGATGGCTAACCTCTACAAATAATGTGAAGAACATAGAGCCATTTGGGTATAGGAACTTCAAAGCTACTTCTTCCAGGTTCCTTCTGTACAACAACCTAATTTTGAACATGGGTTCTACATGGATAGGGTGCAAATACAGATGCCCCATCATCTGGTACTCCCCTTAAGACTATCATCACGATTATGAGTTACCAGAAGGGCACACAAACTCAACATTTGCAAAGATTAATAGGGAAGAAAAACAGCCAAACTGTTGACCGGATCACCAGAAGACAACATACAAGGAAGGCGAATGGAATCATATCGGCTCTTATGATTTAGCGGAAGACGTAGAGGCACACCTACCCTTGGAATGCTTAGATAGTAGCCACAAAGTAGCAAGGTCTCATAATGAGAAGGATCCGTTACTACTTTTGGATTCACCTTTAAGCTATAAAAGGCCGAAGGTGAACAAGACGAGGGGAGTGAATGTAATATAATATTCCTGTAATAAACATATTCATACAGAACCATCAAGTTTGTACTAATGTATTACTTTGCGGATTAATGAAGAATTTGGTGTTTTTGGAATAAATAACCTCTGAGTATTCCTTAGCAGTAGGCTTCTAGTGGCTTTGGGACCAGCCCTAGGGGTTCTCCTGCTACTTCTGTGTTATAAGTTTATTTACAGAATTTGCGTTTCCAGTTATCTATTGCGTTTCATAATATATCGTTAATTGGTCAATTACAAGCATGATATGTTGTAGCTTCCTTTTCACTAGAATAGTTTACCATTCATGTCCTCTTATCTGGAATCGATGCTTTTACAATTGTTAGACTAGTTTCAGCACGGTTTCTGTTCAATTTTGCGTATAGTTAATGTTTGGATCTTTTCATCATAAAGCGTTTGGTTGATATTTAGTTATGAAAGATGTTATTAGTTGATTAAAAGAGAACTCCATTGCAAAATTTATAATAATTGATTGTTGTTCCATTTATCAGGATTGTTTTTCAATTCATTAAGGTAGTTGTTCAATTCATCGAAGCGTGTTGTTGATTTGAAATCTATTCTTTTCAACCTTGAGTAGTTATTTCTGCATCAGCCTAGAATAGAATTAGCTCCTTTGAATAGTCTGAAGCATTTCATAATTCACTTTCAGGTTGGTTTGATTGAACTTCGAGAATTAAATAATATTCCTTACAACAATTTAGAGTAGTTAACCTCCGATGTCACTTGCATATATTTTGCTTACACCCTTGAAATAACAAGACTTGCCCTAGGTGGAGAACATAATTCGGGTATCCTAGGTGGAGTATGAGCCTCAAAGAGGCAATGTGGTGTCTTATGGAATGCCTGTCAGCATTATGTTCTGATCTTGTGGAGAGATAGTGTACTTGTCAAGGGCTTGGTAATATGACAATTTTGGTTGTGATGATACTATCATCATTGACGCTTATGAATGCATATCCCTTCTTATATGAATATTTCAACTTGAGATAGACTTGTTGAGTCAGTATGAATAGCTCTCTAGTTAAGAGGGAGTGTTGGAAAAGTAACTAGGCCTGGTCTTCATAATTATCTTTATACTTGTATCAAAATAAAAAAGAAGAACAATAAAGTTACATTATTATTATTTCTTTAGTCAAGCATGTTCTTCATGCTTACAGGTTTTGTCGATTTAAAGAATTAAATTTGAGTCAAAGTCCATTTGGAATCTTTGTAAGAAAAGGAAAATATTTTTTGTCAAGTAAAAAAGAGTCAAATTTACCTCCATGAGACCAAGTTGGCCCTTTATATGGTCATGTTGGCTTGCTCAAAAGATTTCATCCTTCATATTTGCAAACAATTATATATTAGCGTGAATCCTCCACTAAAAGAAAATCATTTTGTTCATGTTCTGAAGAGATATGCGAGTTTTTAAGGCAGAGGATATGAGAATTTCTTTAAAGGCATAGATGTGGTAAAAGGATAGGAAAATAATTTGAGTTGTATGTGATAAGAGACCTAGAAATAATGCAAATCCCTGAATATTTATGCGAGTTGTTCCTGTGATGACATGTGAACTCCAGAAGGACTATTATAATTATTTTATGCAAGCTATGGAAGGATCATGGGGTCTGTAGACTACAATCTACGGGGAGGACAAATTTCTTTGTGAAGGAAAGGTATCTAAAGGGCATACTAGTGACAAATCAAGGATAAAACATGACAGTAAATGGAGGGCTAACTTGGGTATATTATGGATGCAGTTGTCTTGGTCTTGGTCTTAGATATCTCATTTGATCTGATTTTACAAGAAGAGGATTGTTTGGGTTTTCCCCAATTGTGGGGTTTTTCCCTGGCTTGGAGTCAATATATTCTGTTCTTTGTGTTCTTGTGATCTTCATCTTTTGCTAATTGCTTGACGAAGAATAAAAAATAAAGTAATAAAAGGCCAACAAATCTCACAAGTAATTATCAAGTAAGGAGAATCAACCTTATTTTACAATTTCCTTGTTTTTCCAACATCTCCCCCCCCACCCCCAATGCCTTGTTTTTTGTGTTTGAATCCATTTAATAGCCTTTAAGATCACTAATTTTTTACTAGTGATATTGGCTACTTGAGTCCCAAGAATTCTTTCAATGTCATATGTCTCATAGACAGTGATGAGACATGGCAATGCCCCTGCATTTTTATGACCCTGATTTCTATTTAACAAATAGCCAATTGTGTCCTAACCTAATTCAATATTAGAATTTACTATAAAAGGAATTCTCACCCCTTTCCGACTCTACCACTTGTTTCCCTAGAAGTGAAAATTACACTCAAGGTTATAATTGTAAGAGCTCCCAAACAATTGCACTTTTGGAAGATTAATGTCACAAAATGGAAGTTTCCCATGAGATAATCACCAGTCTAGAGAGCTGAAAAATGGGTTCTAGAATCAAATTGCCACAAATTCGTTGTTATAGAGCTCTCCCTTAAAACAAAACCTACCTAATTTTTTAGTGAAAATCATCCATAATTACACTTGCATGAATATTTATTACAATGTATGGTTGAATGACCACAACCATTGAGTTCCATATGTGCGATGTTCAATCCAAACTTTCTCGCATTGGATGAAGGTGTTGGCTTGATGCATGCAATTTGACTTACCCATTGGTTAATACTTGTATCATTCTTATATCATAAATTCCGTAATTTTAATCACATTTTTAACCACAATCTCAAGGAATTGGGAACCATGCTTGAGCATGATAGAGCTCTACCTTCTCGAACCTTTTGATTTCATTATTAATCTTGTGAAATATTCGTGATAAAGCACTCTAGCTTTGCATTGTAACTTTACACAAATTTGGTTATCAATTGTAAAACTCTGATGATGGTCAATTTCCTATGTTTTATTTCGTCAATAACCCCAAGACCCTAAAACAAAGAAAGTTCACCCACTTGATTATTACACACTTTCCCCAAACCTCATACATAGGAAATTTCCTCTTTTCTTTCCAGATTGAATATGATCCCTCTCGCTCCCACTAGAAAATAAACATAAGAAGAGCATTGGGCTTGGGGGACCCCTAGCCTTCCCAGTGACCCTAATAATTTATCGAGGAGGATCCTCAAAATGTTCAAAGTTAAAAGGTCTCATACGTTCCCTAAAATAGCGCCAAGCTAAAGAGTTCGTCGTGTTGAATCTGGCAGTATCTTTGTTTTCGCAATTGGCCTCCAGATAAAGGATAAAATGCCCATTGAAGTTTATGTTAAAATAGGTAAAAATGTGGCCTTACTGGCCAAGTGACATTCACACAATTTGACAAGTGGCAAGCTAAAAAAACAGGTTCAAAGGTTTTGGTACATGGTTATGGTAGAGCTAAGATCAAACATTGGACCATGTCAAACATTATATTAAACCTATGTATATGGCAGAGTTTTAACTATGTATTACAACCCATATAGTGAATATATTATAAAGACTATGGAACATATGAGCAGATATATATTAACGATGTATGCGGTTATGATATTTAAACCAAATTTTTAACATACACCGCTGAGTATGGCGCGTAGTGTGAACAGTCATATGCCACAGGGTTCCACCAACAGGGAATAGGTCTTGCCATGGGATGGTGTATACAGTCAGCACGTCAGCACGGATCGGAGTTGGTTACACTGTCGGAGTGTTGAGTCACCATGCCACGGGTTGACAGATTCTTGTTAGCCGCAACCATCGGGACTTAACACCGCAAGCACATGTGAACGAAAATTCACTGCGTGAGGGTTAGGTGCTACGGGGCTGTGGATTCTCAGACCGCTGAAATTTGGTTATATTATATACCATATATAAAACATATGCCAAATACCTAATCCGATATGCAAAGCGCCAAATTAAGATATGTGGTTATAACTTGTGTTTTTTAACCATATGGAATGCACCATAGTCAATATTGTTAAACAATATAAATGCGCCAATGTAATATTGCATAACTAATGCACTCTAAGTATAGTTTTATTTGTGCCATTTAATTGTTGCATGTAATATATTGTTAAAACCAAACTCAACCATTTGCTATGTATAGCCCGGGAGGCTTGAGGGTTTGACCCTGGAACCTGCCTGATGTTGAAAAGTGTAACTAGGATTGGTCTTCATATTGACTATGTAATTATGAAAAGAAGAAGACAAAAATAGTAAAATGTATTTGTTGTACTTGCTTCATGAGTAAGAATTTTATTATAGGTTAATAGACTTCTTCTTGATTTCTATTTAGGGTTTGTCTTCTGTTTATAAATGTAAATAGATTCATGTATATGAAGATATTTTTCATCATTAAAATCTCCAAGACATTGTCATGAACCTTGTAAAAGAAAGGCTCTAACAACCCTCAAGATATCTCTCCTTCAAACATTGCAAAATATGTAATAATGTTGGCACTATATGCAGTGAGAAGTCGGCCTAACAGTGATGTCGACTCCCAAAATAGTCACATTGGTTCACAAAGGTAGGTCAGCTTATATATAGGGGAAAAAATATGTATATATACCCTAGTAGACTTCGCAGAAATCACAGAAAATTGTGGACATGTCTGAAGTTTAGTGCAGATCTTTTGGATGAAGTTCAGTTAGGATTTTGGACGAGTTTCAGAGAATATTTTGGACGGTTTTCAGGACATATTAAGTTATACATATATCTGGGCAATGTCTTAATGTGATAAGTGTTGTTGTTCTTGAAAAGAAGTGTGGATAACCCTAAAGAAATTACAGTGTGACAAGTTCAATTCAAAGGCAATGTTGAAGTGAGGATTTGTTTAGAGATTTTCTGTGGACTGTCCTGAAGTGTAACCGCTGATAAAAAAGTGATTTCCAGTTCATGAAAAGTTGGATCAGTAGTCTAGGCAAATTTTGAAGATACTCCAAAGAGAAGGAGCAGTGAGAAAGTGACATAAAGTAGGAAAGTAAATCTATGATTTACTTTCCTAACTATGACATATACATATCTCAAGTATCTAAAGTTTCAACTATATACGAAGAAAGTGTTGGTGCATAACAATGCAAGTTGGTGAAGGAAAGAACGATCAGCATTGAAGGACATCAAAGATGTAAGGAAAAGGTCTTGGATGCATAAATAGGTGAAGGGTATAATTATTGGTCATGGTACTTGTCATTTGAAAATCTATAAGAATATTTTCTCGTGGGTTTTCCTCTCCAAGAGGGAGAGGTTTTGCCCTGGCTCTAGGAGCCTAATTCTTGTGTCTTGTGTATTTTGATAATTTACTTGATGAAAGATTTAATAAGCTAACAAAGGGAAGACATAAGTAACTCAAGTAACCTCACAAGTAATTATCAAGAAGAAAATTATGAATTAATCTCTAGCCCTCCAAATTATCAACATGGAATCAGAGCTAAGGTGTTGAACTCAAGGGCTACTTGAGAAAGAGACACTCTAGGAAGAAAAAATCAAAGTTTGGGTGAAAATTCAAATCAATTTGCAAGGAAGACTCTCAAGATATTTTTGAGAAAGATCTTCATCTCATCAAATTTTCAAGAAAATAATATTTTCCATCAAAGATTTACATTCAAGACATTGTTAGAAGAGGACATAATCTTTTGAAGATATCCTTCACCATCAAGGATTCAAGATCACCTAGATTAAAGATTTCTATCTTAGAAGAAGCTCCTAACTCCTTTGTCATCATCAAGGAAGATGCAAGCCACTCTACTCAAGTAAGTATATATGACCTTACTTAAATCTGTCAAGATGAATTATTGTAAAGAGAGCAACAATTTGGTTGGGTCATCAAACTTTAGTGCATGGTGAGTGCATGGAAGAAAATAACATATTTGAATTTAATTGAAGACGAAGTTATGGACTACATCGAAGGATCGAAAATTCAACCACCAAAAGAAGATGCTCCAACTCATGCCAAATACATGAAGGGAGAAATCAAAGCTGAGAGGATTCTCATAGAATCCATTAAGGACTCACTCATTCATTATTTATCAAAACTAAAGTCTGCTAAATAAATATATGAGAAACTAGTGGAGCTAGTCTCTGTGAGTACTGCAGGAGAAGCAATCTCTCTGAGACAAGAACTATATAAAATTAAATTGTCAAGGGAAGAAGGAATCGCTCCATAATTTATGAGGATTTTTGAAATAAGATATCAACTGCAGGAACTCAGAGAAGTAATGTCTGACACTGAGATTACTACAATGGTGCTAAATTCTCTACCAGAAGAATGGGGAAACTTCACTTCAAGTTTATATGGGAAGAAAGAAGCCACACCATTCCATGATTTATGGTATCTATGTAAAATAGAGGAAACAAGATTGAAAGCCAAAGCTGATACAAGATCAAGTGAAGGGAATCAAGCCTTTGCAACCACAGTCAGGAATAAAGGTAGATTTAGTAAATTTTGTCCTCGGAATAAAAGAAGAAATATGGACAATGTGCTATGCTTTGGATGTAATGAAATTGGGCACTATATAAGAGATTGTCCTAAATCTGACAAGGACAAGAGAAAAAGGGAAGAAGCCCATATCTTAGATATGAGGGAAGAACCTGATGCAAATAAATCTAAGAAAGAAGAAGCGAGGGATCTCTACTATGATTGAGATCATCTTCTCCTTTAAGTGATTTCTTTTGGTTGTAAAATAGTATGTTAGGAAGCAATGCATATTGATGGCATCATGATAAAAGCATGGTAGGAGCTCTTGGTGAAACAACTCCAGGAAAACCTCTCTGATAACAATACAGATGGAAGGCAGTCATCAAGATCAAGGGTCATCATGGAAACATGTGCTAAAATTTTTATAATGGAGTTCTTTATGAATTCACTAATTAGAAAGAAAGAAGAATGGTTTCATCAATAATTCTAAGCTACATAATTATGGGATGTAATGACATATGGATGAAGTAGGTCAAGGGAATGAAGATCTTCATTCTAGTGAAACTGCTACAGGATGACTTAAATGAAAAAGGTATGTAGTATGTATATATTTATATGCTGACACTGGATGCTGTGAAGTCATGTCATATGGTTGCAGGTAATAGAATTCTATATTTAGAAGTATGATCTATGAAGAAGGATCTCTCAAAGCACTGAAAAATGAAATCAACATAATATATCCTCATGGAATATGAGGTGGTTGTGTATGAAAGAGGAACTAGAAAATTTGTAAGTTCCTCAGAATGAAGAATGTGTAGAAAGGAAGAGATCATGAAATGCAACCATGTCACGAGGCAGTTATCATCCAGAAACCAAGAAGATGTGACTAGGAGATCTCTTGGGAGGATATGTCGACTCTGACAGAAGTCTGGTAAAGAAGACGACCCCTGACAAAACATATCATTAGGAGATGTTTCAATCTGAATAAAGGATGTTGATGCCTACATGAAGATGTCATGGTGAAAGACCATCACTGAGGTAACTTTTGTTTTGAAAGTTCATATGTATATGTTTATCTGGATGAATTTGTTTAGGGCTTGTAATGATGAGTAAGGATGTATGATCCTTGGATATGATTTGAAGGAAAGAATCATGGCATAATGGTGGAAGAGATGAGAAAGACTGATGAATCACTTTATGTTGATTGACATGACTCGTGACTGAAAGTGATAGATGATATGTGCCCTATGAAGCCAAAGGTTGAAGATTACTCAATATTGAAATCCATGACATCGAGGGGAGGAATTCTTCATGAGCACCTAGGTGTCTCACCATTGCTTCTGCAGGACCCTGGTTGAGAGGGAGCCTGGTGGTAATTTTCTTACTTGGAAGAAACTTGAAGTATGTCCTTCCTGAGTTAAGAGGGAGTGACGTATGTGATTCTCTGATACATGTGTCATGCACTAGACCAGGACTAACAACCGTAAGTCTTAGTGAAGGCCACGTGGAGAGAATGGATAAACACATCATTTTGGTCTAATAACCCTCAAGATAGCTCTCCTTGAAATGCTGGAAAAAATGTAATAATGTTGGCACTATATGCAGTGAGAAGTCGGCCTAACAGTCATGTCGGCTCCCAGAATAGTCACATTGATTCACAAAGTCAGGTTGGATTATATACAGGGGAAAACAACTAGATATACCCTAGTAGACTTTGCAGAAATCACAGAAAATTGTGGACATGCCTGAAGTTCAGTGCGGATCTTTTGGACGAAGTTCAGTCGGATTTTGGACAAATTTCAGAGCATATTTTGGATGGTTTTCAGGACAGATTAAGTTATACATATATCTGGGTAATATCTTAGTGTGATAGGTGTTATTGTTCCTAAAAAATAAGTGCAGATAACCCTAAATAAATTACAGTGTGACAAGGTCAATTCAAAGGAAACGTTGAAGTGCAGATTTGTCTAGAGATTGTCTGCGGAATATCCTGAATTGTAACTGCTAATAAAAAGGTGATTTCCAGTTCATGAAAAGTTGGATCAGTAGTCTGGGAAAATTTTGAATATACTCCAAACAGAAGGAGTAGTGAGAAAGTGACAGAAATTAGGAAATTAAATATGTGATTTACTTTCCTAACTACATCATATACATATCTCAAGTATTTGAAGTTTCAACTATATACGAAGAAAGTGTTGGTGCGAAACAATGCAAGTTGGTGAAGGAAGGAATGATCAACATTGAACGACATCAAAGAAGTAAGGACAAGGTCTTGGATGCATAAATAGTTCAAGGATCTAATTCTTGTTCATGGTACTTGCCATCTAAAAATCTATAAGAAGAATTTCTCATGGGTTTTCCTCTCCAAGAGGGAGAGGTTTTTCCTGAGCTCTAGGAGCCTAATTCTTGTGTCTTGTGTATTTTAATAATTGACTTGATGAAACTTTAATAAGCTAACAAAGGGAAGACATAATTAACTCAAGTAACCTCACAAGCAATTATCAAGAAGAGAATTTTGAATTAGTCTCTAGCCTTCCAAATTCTCAACACTCGAGGCTTTATAAAAAATATATTCCATTGCGCTATGAAGGGAGAGTTGTACAATGAAGCTACAAACTTTGGTTTTTGTGTGCCTATAAATGCTCTTTTGAGCATAACTTGGAAATATTTGGGCCTTTTTTAGAACGAAGAGTGGAATTTCAGAGTAGAGAAAGAGGCCTTCATTCCGATAGTAACCAGCAATGCCTGCGTGCACAATTCTGTTGGTGAAATTCTATGTAAAGAGCTATTTTGGAGCATTCCTAATATAATGGATGCCCATTGGAAGCGGACCCAAAGACGTAGCCCATGAGGGATGAATTCCATCATCAATGTTTGTTGTGTTGCGGCTTTTATTGCTGTTGTTCATGCTTATGTTTCAATTCTCAAGTTTATGTTTAAGGCACTTTAATAATTCAATTTCTCTCATTCATTCACATAAAAGGAAACTTAGTTAGTCTTCAGAAAGTTTGCGCAGATAGTCAATCCCAGGTCTTCATATCATATTTTGGTATCAAAGTGAGGTTGATCATGTATAAGTAGGATATTTGCCAATATTAATGTTGACTATGTTATCATTTTGCCAGATTCCCAAGGTTGAAGAAGGAATCCCAACAGAGGTAGCCACAGAACAAAATTTTGGCTTGGTAGCTATCCCTACCAAAATGAAAAAGGCTCTCTCCACAAGGTCACAACCAAGAGGGTTGGATGAATTAGGGTTTTTAGGCTATGTATGAGTGTAGAGGTTGTTTTGATTTGATTGGGTTGGGTTTCACTCGATAAAGATATTAGGTCAAGGGAGCTAGGTCAAGGAAAATGAGATAGGGTTACACAGATTCAATGGGGCAAGGTAGGCATAAGGCTTAACACTTTAAATATGATTGTGATGAGATGGTTTTAAGACTGATGAGGAGCTAGGAAGAGCATGGGGGATGTATTCTTCCTAAACCGAGGAAAATGAACAAATTATGATAACTTTCCCTAAACAGAGCATGAGCAAGCATGTGTTCTGCCTATCAACTTGAAAGAGATCATGCATTAGAGACGTAATGAACATGGAGACAACACATTCTAACATATTAAACTAAAGGAAAAACAATGATAAACATCATACCACATGTATCCCAAAAAATAGCTGCAACTCTTCTTTATTAATTGGAAAAACTGTGTACAATAGTTCCTTGATCAATAAGATATCATAAAAAATGATTCCAACCTTTGAAAATCAGTCAAAATTTACAATATATAGACCTCAAAAAACCTCTCCCAACCTCAGGGGTCGAATCCATGAGAGGAGGAGCTTATCCACCAAAATCTGAACTGAAACCTATAGTGTAGGATGGTCCAAGTGACTCGTTCCTAATTACATTCAAACTGATTCATTTGACTTAATGAATATACCCCTAGGTAACTTATCCACAACATAATTACAATTACCATTCTCAATGACATAGGTAAAAGGACAAATTTCTGAGATAAAGTAAAAAATTACAGTGAAAAACCAAAAATATCAGCAAATGGTTATATGCGGAATCCCTGTTCAAGGTTGATTTTAACTGACTTGTGGGTGTCCAAATCAAGCCCAATATGGCTTTTTGGAAATAAATTCAAGTCTATTTCCATATATTCATTAAATTTCCAAAATTAAGGTCATTTTCTCCCTCAAAACTTCAATGTCCCAAGACTGCTATGTGTGTAGCATCTAGGCCAAAATAGGGGCAGAAATGTGATTTTTAGTTAGTTTTTTGCCATGTTCACCTATCAAATATGAAAATCAAGGTTGGAAAAGTGGCTTTCTGGAACGAATTTTTCCTTAGGAATTCATTGGTGGTCTCTTTTTCCTCAAAAAGTGCCCCAAACATTTGCGCAGTGCCTAGGGTGCTGCACATAGGACAGTCAAAGTGTGTAAAATTTTTGAATTTTTGGAAAACTTGGCCTCCAAGATGGAGCTATATCTCACTAGCCATGAGGTTTTTTGCAACACTGAGAGAGATTTTTTTATTTGGCATGTTTTGAACAAAAACCTCCTCCAGTTTCTCAAAATTAATTTTTGTTTGGCCACAATATTCTCTGCAAAAAGGTGTCTCAAAATGGATTTGAACAGGCAGAAAAATAAGCTGTGAAGATGTGAATGGATCTCTCATTCTGTAATACATGTGTAAGAAGTGATATAGTTTTTTGTAATTTGATATATTAGGAGCAAAAACCTCCTCCATTTTCGAAAAATTCATTTTTTTTGGCCAAAATATGTTCTACAAAAAGGTGACCAAATAGGACATTTCTCGAAAATGTCCCTTCGAAGCGTTTTTCAAATTTTCCCAAATTTTCTTCAAATTTCCTCAAAATTGCTTTAGAATTACTTCATGGAGACCTGATATGGTATTCTATGATATTATGGATGCATCAATGAGCAAATCCAACTTACCCTTCTCTTTCTTCTTGATTAGGGTTTGTAGTTTTGGACCAATTCACAGAAATCAAAGCAGCCCACATGTTTGAAACATGTCACTACCATAGGAGATGCCAAAAGTTCTCTAGTACTTGTTGGCTCAAGTATGAGTATTATACCCCCTCTATGTGGCCTTCTAGCCTCTATTTCTTCTCCCTCACTGGATGGTCTGTTCTCTTTTTCTGCCATGATGTTTTAAAGTCAAAACCCTAGGGAAGTGTGATGATGTGGAATATGGTTTTAGGAATGAAGAATGGGAAAGGGAAAATGAAGGAGATGGTGCTAGGGATGTATGAAATGGGGGATGGGATAAGGAGTGGTAGTGTGAGGGGATTTCAGATGGGGATTTTGGGATTGGGAGCCTAGGTAAATGTAGCACCTAGGGCTTAGGATTTTGGGAAAAAGTGTTAAGGAAAGGGAATTTTGTAATATAGGGGCTTGGAAATGGGTATTTGCAATTGTAGAAAGGTTATGAAGGTGTAGGGAGATGTGATTTAGGAATTGGTGAGAGTAAGAGGGAAATAATAGGATTTTAAATGATTTTAAACACCAAAATCTGACATAAGTTTCACAACACCCAACACATGAACTTGAAGGAGATGATAATTTATGGCATTAGCTCTTACTCATTTTCTAGAGGTCGATGAGAAGGTTGATGAAGCTTTGGAAATTATTTTGTGCAAATTGAATTCGTTTCTAGGCTTTTCTAGTCATATGCGTAGCACTTGAAGGATTTGTGCCCTCACAGAAGGATTTTCGCCCTCACAGAAGGATTTGTGTCCTCTCTGAAGAGCGCCTTTTTGAATACCACTTTTGGAGGCCTTTCAGGTGTCCAAATTGGGCCCAAGATAGCTCGTTGGAAATATTATCATGTAAATTTTCCAAATATGCCTTTAGTTTTCAGAATGGACTTGTTTTGACCTATAAAAAATCAATTCTCCCAAGACTGGTCAACAAGTGCAGAATGAGGGTACAAAAATGCAGTGTGCTATTGCAGGAAACTTTTGGAGGCGTTCCTTAACTCCAAATTGAGCTCAAGATATCTCATTGGAAATATATCTATATCTAGTAATCAGTTTACTCATCAAGCAAGTCATTTGGACACTCCATCTAGGAGAAAAAATAATTTTCCCAAGGTATCTCCAGAAGTGCATAAAACTTCTTGTAGCAACTGTATTTTTGACATTTCTCCAAAAACATGACCCCTGTGTAAAAAATGAATGAGGTTTTTCTTCCTTGGCCTATTATGGAGAAAAAAATCTCTCACTTTTATTAAATCAATCTCTGTTTGGTCAAAAACATATTTTGAAGGAAAATTGGCCCTATGAATGGCAAATGATTTGACTCTTGGAGTGAATTCTTGAAAAATGATGGAGACATGATGTTATGAGCTGAAATGACCTCATACTTACTGATATGACATACCTTATGCCTCCTATTCTCAAATGTCTTTGATTCCATAGCAAACCCTAGCTCAGTGGGAGAGGAAATTTTGGTTTAGTGCTTGTGGAAAATGATGATTTGGGCACCCTTGGGAAAAGACAACTCCCTTTGACATTTGATCAATTGATGAACTAAAACATCTTGCACTTTGACATGTGGAATTGAGTTTTCAGCTTTTGGGGGACTGAGTACTTATTACATTTGAATTGACCTAAAATTACATGAATAAAAATAAAATTACATATTGGAATGAAACTCACATTTGAAGTTAAAATTACATGATGAAGTAAGCATTTCTTTTTACAAATCATCTTTACACGGTGAAGAGATGTTATTTGATCACCCTTTAGTTGCTAGTCTTATGCAATGGAATGGAGTTTTACTGGACTATGAAAACTCTAGAAAACATAATAATGACCTTGAAAAGACTGGACTCCATGGTGACATGACATGATGAATTGACTTTATGGATGATGTACAGTCAACAAGGTATGGAAGTGTGCGAGCAAGCAAATTAATTTTAAGGAAGAGTGATGTTTTTGGACTAGGTCTACCATCAGTGACTAATTTTTTGCATGACCTAGTGGAATGATAAAAAAATTCTAAGTGGACCCCTAATATGAATATGAAAAGAGTATATTTTGATCACTGATGGTAGGATGCAAATATTGACACTAACAGATTAGATCCAGGCTGCGACGTGGAGAAGGGAAACTTGAAGAGACAAATCCATAGATTAGGTAGAGGAAATTCACTCGAAATATGGCAGGGTCAAATGAAGGATAATCTCCTGAGCCTAAGACCGATGAACAATTTCATCAAATGTTCCTTAATATGCAACGGGTGATTGCAGAGCTTTATGAAGACAAGAGGACTGGAGATGCAACTTCATCTTGTAAAGCCTTGAAAGAGAAAAAGGGAAAGGAAAAAGTTGATGGTAATGGATATCCTTCTTGTCCATCTTCTTCTTCTTCTTCTTCTTATTTATTCTCTTACAAGTCTAGTTCAGATTCAGATTCAAAATCAAAGAAGAAAAATAAATCTCCTTTATTAAAGCTTGATGTTAAGTATGAATTTCTGATATATGATGGTGAAATGAATCCTGAAAAGTTAGATAAATAGGTTAAACAACTTGAAGTATATTGTAGAATTCAAAATATCGATGAGGATTCTGCAAGAATTCAGTTAACTACACTTAGAATGGGGGGAAAAACTTTGATTTGGTGGGAAATTAAAACTCAATCAGATTTGAAGCATAAAGGAGAAATTATCTCTTCATGGTCTAAGTTTATTAAAGCTCCTAGAAATAAATTCTATCCTTTACAATATGCACAACAAACTGTAATGGATTGGAAACATTTAAGGCAAGGTAAAGGATAGATTTTACACAAGAATTCAGGAAGAAGGCATTAGTACTTGATATTCCATTAAATAGACATGAAACTTTGTTAAAGTATATTGGAAGTTCGCATTCTTATTTGCAAAATACATTGCTTATGTTTAATCCTACTCACTTTGATGAAATTTGTGTACAAGCCATTCATATTGAAGCAAGGGGCAGACCATTCCAGTCAAAATTTTAAAAGGAATAATTCAAGCATTCAGAGAACAAGGATTCCAAAGAAAACGAGGGAAAGAAATCAACAACAACTAAGAATGAAGGAAAGAGGGATACATGTACTCATTGTCAGAGGGTTGGACATGATCACTCCAAGTGTTGGAAGCTTCATCCAGAACCTAAGAAAAATAAATTCCTTAAGAATAAGGGTGAAATGAAAGCTAATGCTACAGGCCAACAAGATTTGGGATTTGACTCCAGTGACGAAAAGAAGATAACTGCTATGGGCATGACAAGTAATCCTTCAAAAGCTAGTTCTACTTGTTCTACATCTTCTTCAAAATCTAATAATGTGGTTGAGGAAAAGAAGAGAATTGAGTTGTTTCATATAAGGATAATATCCAAGAACACTAAAATTGACACATTATTTGACAATGGATCACAAGAAAACTTAATATCTGAGAAATTAGTAAGGAAATTGGGATTGGAAACTAAATATCATCCAAAACCTTACCCTTTAAGATGGTTAAAGGAAAACACTCAAATGCATGTCACAAAATAGTGTCAATTAAGGTTTTCAATCACAACTAATTTTGTTGATGAAGTTGATTTAGAAGTGGTTCCTTTGGATATATGTGGAGTTGTGTTGGGTAGTCCTTATCTTTATGATTGAGATGCCATATTTTATAGAAAGGGGAATAAGTATCATCTCTTTAAATATGGAATTGAATATGTTTTCAAGGCACATAGACTTAAGACAAACTTTGATTTAATCAATGTTAGTCAAATGAAAAGACTCATAAATTCAAGTAAAAAGTATTTTCTCGTGTTTGTTAAGGAAAAACCTAAAGACAAGTATGATGCTTTTCAAGGATGTGATTTCAGTTTAAGGTCAAATTGGTTGAAATAGTAGATTCTTATACATAATTGTTTAAAGAACCTAAAATTTTACCTCCAAAATGAGAAATACAACATGGGATTCAATTGGATTTAAGAAGTGGCTATCATAAAATTCATACTACAGAGAATGATATATGAAGAACTGCATTTAAGAATAGAAATGGGCTTTATGAATGGTTGGTTATGTCATTTGATTTATGCAATGCTCTAACAACTTTTATGAGAGTGATTAATGATGTTTTTCGTCCTTTTATTGATGAGTTTGTCATAGTCTATCTGGATGATATTCTTATATTCAGTTCAAGTTTGGAAGAACATGTAAAGCATGTTAGAAGTTTCTTGGGTGCATTTCAGTATTGAAGGAATTTTATTTCTCATTTCTCTTTTATTGCATCACCACTTTATTCTTTAACAAGTTCTAAAGTTTCTTCCCAGTGGAGAGGAAAACAACAAAAATCATTTGACACTTTAAAGCAGTTTCAGCTCCAATCTTAGATTTACGAGACCTTCAACAACCATTTGAAATAGAAATTGATGCTAGTGGGTATGCAATGGGTGAAATGTTATTGCAGAAAGGAAAGCCTATTTTTTTTCATTTAGAAACATTTTCTAAAGCAATTTCTAACTATCCAACATATGATAAAGAACTATATGCATTAGTAGAAATTCTTAAGAAATGGAAACATTACTTAATGGGCAAAGAAACAGTGATTCATATAGATCACCAGCCACTTCAATACCTTCAATCTCAAACTAAGTTGCAACAGTCTTGAAATTATAAATTGATGGTTTTTTTGCAGCAATTCCACTTAGTAATCAAGTATAAGAATGATACCTCAAACAAAGTAGTTGATATGTTATCAAGACCTTCTTTGAATGCTTCAGTTATTCTGCAAAATAGTTCTTTAGAAAATGAAAATTATATAAAAAAACATGCTACAAATAATGCTTTCAAGGATGTTTATGAATCACTAACTCATGGTGTTGAGGTGGAAGAAGAGAATTACCATGTTCATGACAGGTTATTGCACCATATTGGCAAGTTGTGCATACTGCAGGGAGAAATAGTACATTTGATCATAGAAGCACATTCTTCTTGTGTTTAAGGGCATTTTGGTGGAGGTAAGACAGCAACACTGTTACAAAGGTATTGCTATTGGCTTCGGATGAATGAAACAATTCAAAAATTCAAAATGCGTCATGATAAGAAAAGGAAGATTCGCACTTGCAGGCATGGAGATCTTAAGTATCTTCGAGTGGAACTCAAAGGCATGAATCCAAGAAAAGCAAGGTGGATGGAGATCAAAAGGGTGAGGGAGATGTAAACCTCATGTCTGCTTAAAACCAAACTTTTGGTGGTCCAAAAGCTTCAAGTGGAGAGGAATGATCCAGGAGGATCCTCAAAATGCTCAAAGTTGAAAGGTATCATATGTTCCCGAAAATAACCCAAGTTGAAGAGCTTATCGCATTGAATCTGGTAGTATATTCGGTATCATAATTGGCCTTCGGATGAGGGAGAAAACACCCGTTTAATTTTATGTTAAAACATGTAAAAATGGTTCCTTATTGGCCAAGTGGCATTCATAAAGTTTGACAAGTGGCAAGTGGTCAAAACAGGTTCAAAGGTTTTGGTTCATGGTGATGGTAGAGCGGAGATCAAGCATTGGTCCATGGCAAACATTATATTAAACCTATGGTATATGGCAAAGTTTTGACTATATATAACAACCCATATAGTAACTATGTTACAAAGACTATGGAACATATGAGTGGATATATATCAATAGTGTATGCGGTTATGATATTTAAACCAAAGTTTTAACATACACTACTGAGTATGGCGCATAGTGTGAATAGTCATATGCCACAGGGTTCTGCCAACAGTGAACAGGTCTTGCCACAGGGTTATGCCAACAGTTAATAGGTCTTGCCATGGGATCGTGTATACAGTTAACACGTTAGTATAGATCGGAGTCGGTTACACCGCTGGAGTGTTGAGTGACCATGCCACGGGTCGACGGATTACTATTAGCTGCAACCGTCAGGACTTAACACTGCAAGCACATGTGAACCAAACTTCACCGTCAGGGGTTAGGTGCCACGGGGTTGTGGATTCTTAGACCATCAGAGTTTGGTTATATTATATACCATATATAAAACATATGCCAAATACCTAATCGAATATCTAAAGTGCCAAATTAAGATATATGGTTATAACTTATGGTTCTTAACCATATAGAATGCACAATATTCAATATTGTTAAACAATATAAATGTGCCAATGTAATATTGCATAACTAATGCGCTTGGTGTATAGTTTTAATTGTGCCATGTAATATATTGTTAAAACCAAACTCAACCATTTTCCATGTATAGCTCGGGAGGTCCGAGGGTTTGACCCTGGAAGTTGCCCAAGGCTTTATAAAAAGGATATTCCATTGTGCCATCAAGGGAGAGTTGTACAATGAAGCTACAAACTTTCATTTATCTGTGCCTATAAATGCTCTTTTGAGCATAACTTGGCCATCTTTGGCCCTTTTTGAGAATAGAGAGGGGCGTAGGAGAGAAGAAACAGAGGCCTTCATTCTGATAGTAACCAGCAGTGCCTGCATGCACATTTCAATTGGTGAAATTCTAAGTAAAGAGCCTTTTTGAAGCATTCCTAATATAATGAATGCCCTTGGAAGTGGACCCAGAGACGTAGTCCAAGAGGGGCGAACTTCGTCATCAATGTTTGTTGTGTTTGCGTCTTATAATGTTGTTGTTCATTCTTATGTTTCAGGTCTCAATTTTATGTTTAAGACAATTTAATAATTCAATTTCTCTCATTCATTCACATAAAAAGAAACTTAGTTAATCTTCAGAAATTTTGCGCAGATAGTCAATCCTGTGTTTTCAGATCAATAATAGAGCCATTCTTTAATGAAATCATGCACAACTAGTCTTTTGGGGTACCTTCGTGGAGATTGAGAGGAATTTTTATCCAAATCTCCATAAAAAATTGTGAGTAAGTTAAAAGGCCAATTGGAATAACAACAATCACATTTTTTAAGAAATAAAAGACTAGTACGTTGGTTTTGGCTACTTGGGTTTTTAATATAAATGTTAAATATAGTATGTCCTGCATTTCTCTATGATTGTTGTGTAATAAATATATGCAAAAATGTTGTTCCTGTTTATGCTTTTATGGATTGGTATGGTGAATTTCACACTGTGATGGTGATTATTCTTGCTTGGAAATAAATTTCTCTTAATTTTGTGTGAATAGTAGTCGCTATAATAAATCAACATTATATTACCTTTTAAACATTGAGATAAATCACCATTGGAAGAAATTAACATCTCATTTCCCTTTGGCTCTCAATTATTAACTTGAATTGGTTGCAATCCACACTTTGGTGATTGATTATTAACAATTTGTGGTTTATTTAAGTCATTGGATAGGTCATTTGCATCATTCAACTGAATGTACTTGTACTAGTAAAAAATATATTAAATTAATCTTAGCAAGCTTTTAATTCTCATTGTATGAAAGCATTCAATAATATACATACTTGGGGCATATCCTCTTTCATCTGACCATTGGTGGTTTTGATTGTTTTGTTTCATGTTCTCAAGCAAATTCACTTGTCACAGTCAACACCTTGCTCAAATAAGTTAGTTACACCCACTTAATTTGAATTAAAGAAATCATTGTTCAAATCAACATATACACTCTTTTCGGAAAACGATATAGGGAAAATGAAAATTGTTTGTTTTTGGGTATCTTTAATTTAATTGAAGATTTGTAGAATATTTTAAAATTTGATGGACAAGAATGAGTTTATTATTTGAACTCATATACTTGAAATTTCAAAATATCCTCAAAATCTAACATTTTTCTTATTTAGTTTCTCATTAAAAATCTAACATTTTTCTTATTAATTTTCTCATTAATTATGGAACTATGTTTGATTATTGGAATGTATTACACTCACAAGCACTTAGTAGATTTGATAGCAGTTCAAGAGAAATTCAACAGTCCCCATTACATTGAATTGACTATTTGGTTGCCATGGAGTCTGCCATATCTGCATGCAGTGGAGCAATGGCTCCTTATTTAAGTAAGGAATCCAAATGTATCAATACTAATTGTGTCGTTGTTGGCTTGGGTTGGTTTCTTTATTGTATTGATAAAGTGTTTCACGACTTATGTTTTTCAATCGAAATTGCATCCAATCTTATGTTGGAACAACCCATCTGCATTATGGGATGAAAAATAAATAAGAAAGCAAAAACAAAAGCCTATCTGCTTTGCCTAATAGGTGTTTATAAAATAAAAAACGAGGATGAAGCTATTACATTTGTTCTCCAAATATATTTCTATGTTGACACCGTTCTTGGAGAGCAATTCAGAGGATAATTTCTCTCAATAATTTGATTTTTTTTCATCTGTAACTAAAATAAGACAATAAGATTAATGTTTATATTTATTGAAATTTAATATTATGGGTATTGAGCAAGATATTGTGAATGTGTTACCAAATCAATTAGAACAAGCCGAAGTGGAACTCAAGAAGAGAGATGATAGTTAAATTCCCATAAAAAGGGTTGGAATTAACTGAAAAGTAAAGGGAAAACTTGGGTTGTTGACTAGACTCTTAGTGTTCATATCTTTATTATTATCTGAATTGTGGATTTTGAGAATATTGAGAAGGGGGTGGTTGATATGGCTTTTCCCCAATCATATACTCATCTTTATCTAATTTCCATATTTTGGGAATATTCCAAAATCTAAACATGTGAAGGATGTGATTGATATGGCTTTGCCCTAATTGATATAGCAAATTGGATATATTTTAAAAATCCTTCAACCATTGACATTAATAGAAATTCCTTCGAATATAGTGGAGGTTAATGGAGACAAAACGGCTTTGCATGTGGAATTTGCAAAGGCTAATGATAGATTGGGGTTGAATTAAAGGGTGGGAATTCCATTGCAGGAATTGAACAATGTGATAAAAGTTTTATTTTTTCAAAAAAAAAAAAAACATACTTTTGATATATCATAGGAAATAAAAAATTACAATCCCTTGGTTGCATAGCAGCACACTTGATAACTTAAAAAACTGGGTTGAGCATAAATCTTAGATATATCTTAGACCTTAAATATATCTCGAAACTTAACTAAATCCTATTTGAATATGATCAAACATATTAAAGGGCGAAACAATCATCTAAGCCAACATCTAATAACAAAGCTTCCCTGTATAACATATCTACAATGGAAATTTTTTCCCTATATGTATGAAAAACTTGCACGTCATCATTTTTCTATTGTAGCTAGAGGATTTTCCTTTGCCATGATTCTAAATGAAGGACTGTTAGGTCATCGCTTCCATTGAACTAGTCCAAAAGGACTTGTGAATTCCCATATAATTTGAATACTTTTACCTACTTCAAAAGGGAAATTTGCATATCACACCACATAACAAGGAGTTCAAATGTATTTTTTTTTTCCTTTGTCAATACCTAGTTTGCATTTAATCATCAAATTATGTGATAATAAAATTATTATACCTACACCACAAACATCCTCTAACTGGCTCCATCAAAGCATCCCTATACTATACTAGTCGACAACTCCACATCGTAATTTATCTTGCTATCCCTGAAGATGGGTGAAGTGTTCCCCCGAAAATTTGAGCACCTTAGCAACACTACAAAGTATTCCAAAGGAACTCGACATCAAGCCTGATCTTCTTTCCTTTCAACGGTTTCACTTGCTCAAGATATGATGATATTGTATTATGTGCAATAACTTTATATAAAACCACAAAGTCTTCAAACAGGTTGCGATTTCACCCTAGCAAAATTCCCCACAATACAAAGATCAGAAGTAATTTAGGGGAAGTGGAAATAAACCTTTGATTTTAAGTCCAGAGACACTCTTCATTCAAGCTTCCATTCCACCAGGCATCAAGGTTTAAAACAAGAGAATACTACCTTCCAAACAAAAATTACAAAAGGACAATGAATAAATAAATGAACAATAAACTCCTCATTCATCCAACAAAATTTTGTTACAGTGGCAAGTGAGTTTTTTTTGGGATCTGTGATGTTGTTGGAGGTGTTTGAAGAGAAAATAAGTAGTTCAGGGATTGGTTGTGAGATCAAGGCAGTGGAGTGCAAGTGTTATGTTGTTAAAGTTGTCTAAGGGAAAATAAGTAAATCTTATAAGTTGTTAGAGTTGTTTGAAGAGAAAATAAGTAAATCTAATAAGTAGTTGGAGGTGATTGAAGAGAAAATAAGTAAATCAAGGATGAGTTGTGAGGTCAAGGTAGTGGGGTGCAAGTGTTAGGGGCAAGTGTCAAAATTTCTTAATGTTTAAGTGCAACGAGATGAATATGAATTTCATGGTGGCAAAATAGAAGTGCATATGGGTGTTTTCAACATTGGAGGTGTTGATTTGATTCTTATTCAACACCATGGGATGAACCTGCAATGTTGAACTTAACTTAATTACAAATTCCAAAAATATTTCGAAACCTTATTAACAAAAGACCTCAACCACCAAAAAGCCAAAGAAACACTAGTATTGTCCCCACCTCATGGTTGTTTTATATTACCATTGCTCAACTCTAAATTGGAGATCAAGGAAGCTCGACGATCAAGGGCCTTGTACAAAATTCAAAAATTGGAGGAAATTTTTGGAATTGCACTTGATAGCATATTATTTCTTAAGTGTGGCTTCTTTAAATTCGACGGGTGGGTAATCTCGACGGGAATCGAATCTGTGAGCTTATTTCCATTGAGTATAACCTACATGAGAGAATGTGGCTTGGCAACACTAGAGATACAATATCAACAAGTTGTTGGTTTATGACATTGATGTTTGAGTGTGCTTACATTGCCCTTAATGCAAGTCACATAAATCCACTTGGCACACAAATCGTTATTCATCGAGGCCTTAGTGAGAGCACACAACTACCCAAGAGCCTCTATGATGGTCAAAAGGGCATTTATTTTGGCATTACATGGGCTCTTGGAAACCAAAGTGCAAAAAATGTTGCCAATTGTGTCCATTTGGGCTCTAGATTAGAAATTTGAGTAGGGCCCTTGTAATTTGTTGTCATTTAGGCCGATGTTCAGTGAGTCAAGGGAGAGCAAGGAGTCAGACACATGATCCTACAAGTGGGTTGTTTTAGAAATACAAGTCGAATAGAGTCACCAACTTCCGAAAAGAAAATTCATATTCTTAAATATTAAATCTATATAAATAGAGAAAGAGAGAGGTGAGAGTTTGAAGTGGTTTTTAGATTTGGTCTATGTTGATGTTACTATTTATATTGTGTTAGAGGGGCTTGCCCTTTTTTTTTCCCAGGAAAAAATCGTAATTTTATTAATGAAAATAAAATTACATGTTGCATGTGTTGAAAGAGTGTCCATCAACCAGTAATGATTGGTGATCAAAGTTCATACAAAAGACAATAAAAATACAAATGAGGAGAAATTTAATCTTTTCTCCATTTCTTCTTCTCAACCTTTCGCTAGTCACCTTGTATTTGCGTGGAGGAGACAAGGGCGAGCTGATTTTC
The DNA here is from genome assembly GCA_034641835.2 of Pinus albicaulis. Taxonomy (NCBI): domain Eukaryota; kingdom Viridiplantae; phylum Streptophyta; class Pinopsida; order Pinales; family Pinaceae; genus Pinus; species Pinus albicaulis. The sequence continues at coordinate 64,722,204 of CM076572.1, read as the reverse complement.
TAATGTTGGTTTTCCATTATCCTTGTCTGAATCAAAGTTGTATGATGTATGATGTCGTTTATTTCCACAGTTTTCCAAACCCTCTGGATTCATAACATACTGTTCTAGGGGAATTTGTAGATAAAATGGTAGAGGGGCTTGCCATTTTTTTTACTCTTTTCACTTTTAATAATGCAAGAAGTGTTTTTATCCAAAGACATCTAAGGAAAACATGGGTCTCTATTAAGGTCGTGCGAAGCACAAGTACTAGAAAGAAATTTGGGGGAATGGAGAAGAGTATTATCAATTTGATTGGAAATGTAGAGTTTGATTACATAGATAGTTTCCTTTTTAGAGGTAGCCTTAGTAATGCCAACAAGGAAAATTGGTTTGTTTCCAGATACTATCCAGGCTAAAATAATTTTTTTAATCTTGGAATAATACTTGACTTCTTCTAGTTGGATTCACATCCCTATACATAAAGAAGTGTGTTAATGGCCCAAGACCCAAATGCATTTGGAAAGAGTAAAGAAGTGTGTTAATGGCCCAAGGAAAAAAGGCATTTGGAAAGAGTGAAGGTTGTCCCTCTTACAAATCACAATGTGTTATTTCAAGTGGCATGGTTTTCCTTAAACAATAGTGATTAGTCAACCTGCGGTTGTGATTAATAACAAATGATGGCTAGCCTCGCTACTAATTGACCACTGAATTATGATATGTTTTCCACCTTAAAAAAAAGGAATTCCATATTTTCATAGTCTTATAAGACGTCTATAGAGAATTTTCCTTTTTTCTTTGTTTCCTTGTTTAATTTAAAGAAATGCATATACCATATTATTTTTACTTTAATAAAAAAACATATCTTCTTAACTATTAAACCCATATATATGTATATGTCAAAACAATTTTTACATAAATTGTATAAAAGAAAAAAGATAAACTAGGTGTTTAATCTCTATATTCTATATCAAAGATGTCAAGAATTAGTGTCACATTTTCTATCATTGTAATTTCTTTTGCGAGGTTTAAAACACAATGAAATGCTTAAGGTTAAGTATAAGTTAAGAGGTGTTATGGTAGTAGTTTGTGGATAAAATAATAGCAAAGAAAAATGTATCTCTTTAATTCTATTTTATGTGGTCAATATTGATTGACAAGAATATAGATTATCTATTATTAGTCCCTCCCAAAAGGGCTAGGGGACTTTTGTAATTGAAATGTTTTGGAATATAAACATACTAAAAAGAAATTAGGTGCTTAAATTGAAACTAGCCTATTTTTTTTTACATATTTTTGTTCACTTTATTTAGAAATGTATTCCTTTAATTTTATCTTATATAGTTAAATAGGTAATATTGATTGACAAAAATATAAATTATCTATTATTTAGAAATTTATTACAATTTTTTTTTCTTTGTTTAAAAAAACTAATATATCATTCTATTATCTCGGTGCATCAGTTTTCTCATGCTTAAAAATAAAAGGACAGACTTTTTATAATGACCTCAATCATTATATATAAATCATATACGAAAATAAATGTCTCGAAACAAATTTCATAAAAAATACAAACGAAATGTTGAACCTTGGATGCTCTTCGAAGGAAAGGATGGGAGAGACCAATCAATGATCAATGTTACATATGTTCCTCTCTTCTCATTCATTTAGAAAATTTGGAAAATTGAGGGCTCAACATAGGCTTGCGATGAAGTGTATCAATGGAAAAGACATCAAAGAAATTCCATGATTGAACTATAATGTGAAAAAATAAAATATATATATTTTTAATAGAATTATAATATGGAAAAAAAAATAATGTTATAGGATGTATGGATAAAAAGAATAAGTGTTACGTAGTTTTTAAGGGTAGATGTAAAGTGTAAATATTTAATATGTAAGTGTTTAATGTTTAATTTAAAATTAATATGTCAGCGAAAAATAACATAAATTGTGATGTTTGTAAATATTTAAATGTTTGGCTCAATTAATAATAAAAAGTTAAAGTCAATTTGTTATATTATGATTTTGTTATTAACCTGTGAATGGGTTTTGTTACCATATCATGGGTTAATATCATGACTTATCAATACCACATGCCAAAAAACCATAACTTAATTCACAATCAAAATATTTTATAACAATATGACACATTCTTAACCATAGATATTCACCCCCACTTTACAGTGGATAGCATTAACATGTAAATAGACTTTGTTACAATACCATAGGCCAATACCATGACTTATCAATACCACATGCCCAAAAAACATAACTTATTTCACAATCAAAATATTTTATTTTGTTTTAATTTAATTTTATAACATTTTTAAAATTAAATCTAAAATGAACAATGTTATCATTACTTTTGAGATATATCTAAACCCTCTATCCTCACAACTATTAAAAAGATTATCCAATAAATTAAATCAAGTTTTCAATAAAATTAAAAATGATAATACTTTTATATATAAAGATGTGAAATATATATAATATAAATAATATTACTAAGAACCAACATAGATCCATCTTAACTAAGGATCCAAGTGATGAGAGCAAACAAATTGACTAACAATAATAGAGGAAAAAAAGTGCATGATTTTTTTAATTTTTTAATTATTGTATTTTTTTTTGACATGATTGATCCAAAATATAGGTTTAATAGAATCAAATTTAAGAGAGAGAGGGGAAGGGAGAGATGAAGCGAGGGAGAGAGAGAGGGGGGGAGATAGTGACAAAGCTTAAGGGCGAAGAGAGAGAGAGAAAGAGAGAGAGAGTGACGGGGGGAGAGAGGGAGAGAAAGGAAGGAAGACATAGAGGAGGGTAGAGAGAGAGAGAGAGAGAGAGAGAGAGAGAGATATTTGGAGGGGAAGAGATATAGAGGAAAGAACAAAGCCATAGAGAGATAGAGCTGGAGAAAAATAAGGAGTGACAAGGGAGAGATGGGGAGAGAGTGAGGGAGAGAGGAGGGAAGAGATAAGAGAGATATAGGAAGAGAAGGGGAACATAGAGAGAGGGAGACACATATATGGAGGGGAGAGAGAGAAGGAGAGAGGGAGGGAGATAGTGGCATAATTAGAGGGAAGAGAGAGAGAGCGATGGGGAGGGAGAGATAGAGTGAGGTGGGAGAGAATGATAGAGAGAGGAAGAAAGAGAGAGAGAGCGATGGGGAGGGAGAGATAGAGTGAGGTGGGAGAGAATGATAGAGAGAGGAAGAAAGAGAGAGAGAGAGGACTCAATAGAGAGGAGAGAGAGAGACGGAGTTGGAGGGGGAGAGATAGGGAGGGAAGAAGAAATACTTAGAGAGAGAGAGGTTGAGAGAGAGAGGGAGTGATAAGAGAGAGAGAGAGAGAGAGAGAGAGAGAGAGAGAGAGAGAGAGAGAAATAATTTGTATGTTTGGGGGGTGATATAGAGAGAGGGAATAAGAAAAAGACACATAGATACAAATATTTATATATTATATAATATTATATAACCGATATATATCCATCTTAACCCTAGATCTATCAAGCTTTGAGAGATTCTCTAGAGGTGCAAACCTTTCCTCAAGTTAACACGAGTCAATTTTTTCACATTATTGTATTAAGTCAAAATGACTTTCACATGTAAACTTATCTAGAATGCAAACATGAGTCAAATTTTTCACATATAAACTTATCTAGAGTATAAATATAATATGTAATTTCTCATTGTTTAAATTGTATTTTTAAATAGTATATAAAATATATATAAAATCAAATCAATATTTTAATTATAATTTTTTAAATAATAATATTAAACAGTAGTAAGCTACAAAATAATTTTAAAATTAAAAAAATATAAAATAAAATAACAAATACCACAATTACAAACTAGTATAATAACATCATATTTCAAAATTTAAATATTATTAAATAATAATAAAATTTAATCTATAATATTTAACTATGGATAGTTTCCAATTTTTTTGATTAAAAAAAAATAACATCCAATCATCAAAAGAAACATCAAATACAAAATAGCATACATGCAGCAAATATAATATCATATTTCAGAGTTTAAGTAATTCACATCATCAAATCTTGTTTTAGACTCAAAGGTTCTTTGCTAAGGAAGGAAGCTAACAACAAACTGACAAACCTATAAAATTGTGAATAAGGAAGCTAATAACGAAATGATAAATGTATGAGATTATGGGTTTCTATAGTATGCGTATGGGTTTTTGGGTTTCTTTGATGGTTTTTTTTAATGATGCAAAATGCAATTAAAGAAGAGTGAAGAAATTATTTTTATGGTTTTTTTTTAATATTAAAATAAATTAAAGTAAAAGAGAATTTATAAATATTTTATAAACGTGAAAATTATTAAATTTTAAATTTGTAATAAAAATATTGTGTAATCTAGAGAAAAAGACATTTAGATTGAACAATGCAAAGTACACGAATTAAGCTTATTTTAAATATGAAAATAAAATTTGAAAAAAGTTAGTATATTTGAAAATTTTAACAAAACTTACTAATCATGGTTGTTGGCTAATGTTTCCCATTTAGGTTTGAAACATATTTGATAAGGTTCCAATACACTATTTTTTTCTAATAATTGTTCAATAGAGTGAGTGAGTATTAATAAAATTTTGTATTGTTTTATAAACAAGAAATTATATGAAAATTTTAAATTTATTGGTTATTAGGAAAACTTGATCATATCAAAATTTACTCTTTTTAGAAAGGTAAAAAACATCAAGGTGTTTAGAAGTTCAAAATTTACCATACAGACACTGAAATATAGGTCTTTGCCGCCATGAAAGTAAACTAAGTAAATATGAAATTTAGAAGCTAGAGACATGACAAGAGACGAAGTAGAAGGATTTGAATTAGTAGCTGCAACCTAGATAGGATCCTTGTTGCCACTTGGCGTACCTCCAATTGGGGGAGGGACGCTAAGGTGCCGCTTAATGCACTTTAGCCATTGATCTAGGTCCTTCATGTGCCGATGTAGATGCTCCATGGAGTGGAGAAGATCTGCTCGATGCTCATACGAATATAAGAGAATCCTTTCCTAAAAGGAATTCATATGCCAATATAGGTCCATCGTGTGAATGTACTAATTGAAGTGCCCACATGTATGCCTAATGTTCGACAAACAATCAACCAGTTCAGTTAGAACCTCAATATATGAGAGGTAGTGCCTTTGGGAGGTCTCCTTTCTCTCGGCATGCCAAGTGAGCTCGTTCTAAATGGGCCCTAGAGTAATCTCTCTAAACCAAGCAAGTATTTACTACAATTTATGATGAGTACATGTACTACCTTGGTTGGATTGTTCCTAGTAATATGTCACTCCCCTATGGACCTGGGCTCGCTGATGAGGCATGATGGATGCATAGGGAAGGAGAAAAGGCCAAAGAATGGAATGAGTGTTAGGAAGTGGACAAAGGCCCACGGTCGGCAGAGCCAGGCTTACAAGACAAAACCCCGAATGTGGCCCACACAAATGGGTGAGGTTAGTGACAAGATGAAGAGATGGGAGAAGAGCCAACGAAGAAAGGTGCACACTTAGGGATGCAATGCAAGAGAAAGAGAGCCACAGGGGGAGTGAGGAGCTCAGTGAAGCAGTGAACATAGAGTCAACAAAAACAACAACAGTAGATGACCATGAGGGTTGGCGTACCAAGTAATAACACCATGAGTAGAAAATCAAATAAATAACCACGGAGGGAGAGGGATGACCATGCTTGAGAGAGAAGTCGCCTAATAGGTACAAAGCTATTATGCAATGGTGGGATGCTCCGTCCAACATCGAGAGTTACCATAAACATTCACGTAGAGAATTTTGTGCTTGAGAAAGATGGAGTGCCCAACAATATTTAGGGGGAAATATAATAGCTTTGCGGAGCAAATTTCTTGAGAAAATTGGCAATACTTCTCTTCATAATCGCTTTAAAAATTAGAAGTGGGAGAACTCCCCACATTGGAATCACATGAATGAACCTAAATCAACTGAACCTCGCCTAACAAGCTCTCTTGATTGATGGGAAGATGAACGAGAAAATCACCCAAGGTATTGTTCACGATTTCATTATCATGTAATGCATATGGAGCTATATTCCCCAATGATCGACATCGTTAAAGCTATGGAGTGCCATGACAGAGGCCATAGATCCCATGCTTGGTGATTGCGGAGAATAATTCTTCATATGGGAGAGGCTCCGACATTCAAACTGGAAGATCATAGTGCAATCGAGGCCAATATGACCCGAGTGAGGGATACATAGATGTTTAATGACTATGGTATATGTTTGCAAAATGGAAATTACCTCTTGCCGAGCATAACCTTAAATATCCACTGTGGGGGCACTCTGCCACGTCCCCCAGTCACATGGCTGGGTGGGATGGCAATAACCCGCCCCCCACCCTCTCACATGTATAACACCCCATCCGAGGTCGAGTATTGAGAAAAGTTATAAAAACTATTTGCAAGAGTTAATATAGTGATGTAATGAGTAAGCAAGAGTTAATATGGCTTTGTGTATCAACCCACCCAAGCTCAATCAATCAAAAAATTTTCCCATGACCAGATTTTCTATAGCTTAGTTAGATAGGGTTTTCTCAACTATCTCAGGCCAAAATGGTGGGCATGAAGTCGGGGGAAACCCATCTTGGTATTTCCCACTAACATGTTCCATGTTGTAATTGCATGAAGTTGGCTGAAACAACTAAGTTTGAAGGTGGTATTGATGATGTTGCGAAGGCAATGGTGGTTACATGGGAAGAGGCAAAGGCAATATTAATGATGTTGTGAAGGAGATGGAGGTAAAATGGGAAGAGATGTTGGGTCAGACAAGAGGAGGGAGTGGTAACAACTAGAAGGGTGGGGAAATGAGATGGTGATAGCAATTAAAAGACAAATCATAACATTAAACTTATGAATCATAGAAAATTTAGGTTAACCTAAGTTTATTAATGTAAAAATATGCATAAGAAAGAGTAAAGCCTCAAATAAGACTTCTAAATCCTTATTCAATAATATTTGAAATAATAACATTTAAAAATATATATAAAGAAAATTATTTTTCCATGTCAAACTCTATGCCAAAAAATGTATGGTTAAAGTAAAATTTATCCTTGATCAATAATAAATCGATCTCTATAGTCTTTGCATAGCCTTTTGCAAGCACTAATAGCATTGATTTCAAAAACATATGCAAGGAGAAGAATCATGACTTAAATTTGTTGATAAAGAGTGTAGTTAGTTTCTCTTGCAAAACCCCAGAAAAATTAAGAAAACATAAAAGAGTGATAATGAACTTATCAATTACCCCATTATGATTTGAATTATGTTTTTTTTTTCTTTTTCTTTTGCTTGTTGAAGGCTCCCTTAAAAATTGAGAAAATATCAACAATGATAATCATGTCATCCAATACCCACTCTAGTTTCAATTATGGGTTTTTCTTTCAAAATTTAGGTTCTAGTTTCCATTGTGGGTTTTTATTTCAAAATTTAGGTAAATTGCTATTTATAACTTTTCCCCATAAATATCTTTAGCTCAATGTCAAAGTTAGTGGACTTTGAAATGATGTCATTTTTCATTTTTTTAAATGTTATTATCAAGTTTAATATTTTGAATAGATATTAGAAAAAATAAGGTGAGGTTAATTTAGTGAAACCTTTAGTTTATAGATTTTATTTGATTTGATTACACATAAAGGTATAAGAACTTAGCCTAATTAGATGTTCCCACAGTGGAGCCCACTATGAGAATCCTTATCTCCTCTTATTTGAATGCATGCATTTTAGGTGTTAATTATATTACTACTTCCTCTTCTTGGTTTCTAAGTAACTATTTAATTTTGGCCTATTCCATTGAGGCATATTTCATTGAGTCAAGGGAGTTTGGATGCCAACGTATAAAAAATTTAGAGCTATGAGGAAATATCAAGATAATGTTGTGATGTATATTGAGGTATAGGGCTATTTTTCCAGCTTTTTTGTTATGATATTCCTTTTTCATCTTTAACTCCAAAATTTTAGCTAATTGGAGTCAAATTGATTACTTATTCTCTAATTGAAATGGAGAATTACTTTATAGAGGACATCCATTTAAGTCGATTCAACTCATTCGACATGAACCTTGTCCACCTCACAAGTCAACCACAACTATCTATACGAAATGTGCATTAACCCATAGTCCAAAGATATACCATTCAAATGCACCAAGCATCATAATCTCTATATAATCCTAAGCCTAATTATCCCACCTACTTAGCGATTCTCTGTCCAATCCAAATTAAAGTGATGGGAAATGCTCAAGAATGAAATGGGCATAGAGAGGGAGGTGGAATTATTGCATCAATGCTTCTTAATCCATTTAGAATGCCAATTTTCCTTGAAATCCCCTTACATTTATCTCTAAAGTATTAATTCATAGGATTAAATGGATAATAGGGTCACACCCATTTTTTACTAGCACCCATTTCCGCAATTTAACCACCATGTTTGCCATGCTGTTTGATTGAGTATTGTATATCACCTCAAGGAAATTAAGTGCTTCAATGGATTCAAAAAAGGAAGCAAGCCTTTTGATTCAAGCAATAATTATGGAGACATGAGACATGTTTCTAACATATACCTTTCTCACTTAATGAGTGACCAAAGATAAATTCATTCTTAATTTCTAATGGCTGCAAAATGAGCATTCCTTGATATGAGGCAATGATTTCTATTTGGTTGTTTGACGTCCTTCCTATTTTCTTCATGAATTATTTTCTCATTTTCCTTCGAGGTTACAAATAACCCCCCACGCCACCCCTATCACTTCTATATTTGGAATAAACCTTAGAATTATCTTTATTTTACATTTTATTAAAAGGTAACGACTCATATTATTTTAATTATTACACAAGTGTGAGGGAGAAAATGCATGACCTTTAGTGTAATTTTTTTCTCAAACCTTTAAAAATGCTTGACATTTTTGTTATTAGGAAAATAAAACAAAAATACATATAAAATATAGCAAAAGTGGCCAAAAAAAGAGTATTATATTAAATGGTGAAAAACATCAAAGGACGGCTACTCTCAATAAATGTATTCAACTTTTATCTACACTACTTTCTTCATAGGCATCAAGTCTTATTGCATGATAACAATTTGATAATATAACTAGCTAATGAGTAATTACCTATGTCACTAATAGTCAATCATTGCTTTGAATGATTATAAGTAAGAGGTATGAAAATGTTATGTATATTTTATTTAATTATCAGTTAAATATAGTTATCTTGGGTTTATTAATGTGGAAGGGCATGATCAACGATCATGCCTCTTCGCCAAGGGACACCATAAGACTGTATTTAAAGCCTTGGTTATCCCCACTTGTAATCATCTCATCTTTATCAATAATAATATATACTTATTCAAGTTTACCAGAGTTTTTACACTCCATTGATATCAGAGCAGTCGATCTTCTGGCCGCTCATCGCTGCACAGAGCTATGCTCCTTGATCCAAGTCTTTGATCATAAAAATCGTCAACCTTGTTGCCGTCGTGACTGAAGCATTCGCTACAAATTTTGGAGTTTCTCCATTGCTGAGTTTGTCAGAGGCCTTTGGCCATAATAAAAAATTGAAAAAAAAGGAAGAAATATATATATATATATATATATATATATATATATATATATATATATATATATATAAAATAAAAGAGAGAAGGAAAGTTAACATAAAGGGGGAAATAAATTAAAAGGAAATTTATTTATTTTTAAAAAGAGAATAGTTCCAAAAGAAAAGGAAAAAGAGATATATATAAAGAAGTACATATACGTACATACCAAGACAAATTAAAATTAAAAAGGAAAAATAAATAAGGAAGAGTAATTGCTCGTGGTTTACAAGCTCGTGGTTTTGAAAGCCCATGGTAATTGCCCATGGTATTTGCAAGGTAAAATAAGAAGTAAAGGAATAAAAAATCTCTTGTGAATGGTAAGTTTACTTTTACATGGAGAAATACACATAAGTGGACATATATTTTATTGTTGAATATATGTGAATAGCCACGTTATACTAGGGTTGTAACCTTTCAACTAAAAAAAGAGTTAAAAAAAATAAATTATTAAAATTATATATATATATATATATATATATATATATATATATATTGAGTTTTTAGGGTTTTTAAGGTAACGCTTCCTAACTTTCCCTTCTTCCTTTTAATGAAGTTATTATTCCACTTCATTAAAAGGAAGAAGAGAAAGTTAGGAAGGGTTACCTTAAAAACCCTAAAAACTCAATTCAACAGACAAAATGGAATCAACCATTGATGAAAAGGAAATTGAATCTAATTCGGAAAGGAAAGAAGGAATATTTCCTGAAAATTATAGTATGTTTGTGTGTGTGCTAATTAGAAACAAAGGGTCACTTGCGGGAAAGGAAGTTCTTATATCTATCTATCTATCTATCTCATACCTTTTATATAATAAAATTTGTATCCTCATGGATATATTTGTATTCCAAGTGTTTTGGAGTATTTAAGCTTGAGATGGAACTTTGTTAGCTTCATTTGGTATTAGAGCTCCACGATCTTTTTAAAATGTGGGAAGCAAGAGCCTGCTGCTCGAGAAACCTAGGCGTTCGTCAACAATGTCCATCATTACGTATGCTTTGAGGACAAAGCATCTTTAAGAGAGGGGCAATGTTATGTATATTTTATTTAATTATTAGTTAAATATAGTTATCTTAGGTTTATTAATGTGGAAGGGCTCTTCGCCAAGGGACACCATAAGGCTGTATTTAAAGCCTTGGTGATCCCCACTTGTAATCATATCATATTTATCAATAATAATATATACTTATTCAAGTTTACCAGAGTTTTTACACTCCAGAAAACTGTCACTATATTGCATGTTATGTTGCCATGTCATAATCTTCTATTACCTGGATAATTGATGGACATAAGGTCCCTTAATTGATCATAGATAGCCCTCGTCAAGAATACCAATTCAATTTTTTTAAACTATCCTTGCAAAGATGTCCCCAATATCCCATTTCAATGTGTCATTGCTTGAAAATAGGTTCTTTGGCCATAAAAACATTTAGTATCTTTAAAGGTAAGAAATAGGATTTTCCTTTGTCCTAATCGACACTCTCAATTTGCTTTCCTCTTTAACTATTTTATTTCAAAGACCAAGTCATTGATATTTCATGATATCTTTCAACATATTTAGCAAGGTGTTGTATAAAAACCACATATGTATCTATAAGTTTACAAACTTGAGGGCTAAGAGATGAAGTTAATTGTGTAAGGACCTACATCCACTTTTGTAAATGAGCTAATATGATCATTTATTTGATCAAACATCTAGCATAACCTTGTAAAATTCACCACCTAATTTCTTCCAAAACAATAATTCTTGCTTCACCCTCAAATCATATTATAACATTATAGATATAATTAGCATCCAAACATTTTTTTCATAAACTCTTTTTCATGGACCTGTTACCTCCATTTTGAATCGATTCTGAGAAAATACTTCAAATGCTTATGTATATTGTCAATAAGAACAAGTTCAAGTTAAGAAAAGGAGGGAGTACCAATATCAAATATGAATATTGAATAGTTGTTGGTAGATACACATGAGTAATGAACATAAATGCGAAGAAAATAATGTGTTACATATGCACATCCTAAAATCTACGTAAGTTCTTCATACATTTATATATGTGTGAGATTTTTAAGTTTGAGTGCCCTGTATTATTTGAAGAGAGCATTTTTTTAATCATTTTGTCATCTTTGATGGTTTATAAGTTTGAGAATCATCAACCCATTCTTTGCAACATAAGTGGTTTCAATAACCTATTTATCTAGTTCAAAGACTTTTATACAATCATAAGCTAAGTGCATCTATCAGACTATTTCATTCATCGAGGATAACACTTGACATAATTCTAAATATAGGTAATTTAACTAACTAATTGTAATGTGTTATATTTAATATACCATTATCATGGTTCTTTTATGTTGATTCTACATCATCAAGAAGTGTTCCAAGTCTCAAATTTGGTGGAGAGGTTTGGACAATAGTTATCTAGAGAACACAGAAATCATTTGTGGAAATTCCACTCGGATCTTGCTTTATTAAAATAATTAATTATTTTAATATTGACCCTAAGTATAAACTTAGGGAAATTAAATAATTAAAGGGTATTAATAAAGCAGAGTGTGAATCTTCTAGAAAACAGAGATCAAGTGATCTTTTAATCAGAGCCATTGATTAGAGATATAATCTTGGCTGTTGATTCATCAGCGAGAAGAATGTAAGAAGAGGCTTGAGGGTCATTGGAAATCAAACCAGGCACATTGTTAGTACCCGAAGGAAATCAATTTTGAAGTAAGAGATTTCGATTTGAGTGGGTTAGTTTGTAGAGGCGGGATTGCAGAGGTAGAAGGAGGAGGGAGAAGTCAGCAGAAGAGAAGCAGAAGGGAGAAGGGTGAAAGGAAGGCAGTGCTGAGTAATAACATCGATCTCTCCATGCAGGATTACGCAGTCCAGGGAGGGACTGCACAAAGAAGCTACGTAGTATGACATAGAGGGTGTAGGAGGAAATTCCGTGTGTCGAGAATACTTCTGGAGTGTGCGAAAAACTCATGCCAGGTGTATGTTATTTTATTTTTCTCACCAAGACTTCTGTAAAAGATCTTTTCATTACTGAAGATAAATACAAACCCTTATCTGCTGCACTAATTTTCCCACATTGGGTTTTTCCGGGGACAATTGAATGAAATAACGGTGTCCATATGGTTGTTTCTATTGTTCTATATGTGTTATTTCTATTCTTCTACATTTATTTGGAGTGAAGTACTGCAACTGTGTTTATTTCAAAATTTAATGAAGCATATGTAAATAAATTATCTAATAAGTAGGCGAAATAAATCAATCACTGTAGTAATAATTTTCAGATCTAAAAATTTCACATGGTATTAGAGAAAAAGGCTAAAGACAGAAAGAGAGGACCTGCTATGGACCAAAGATCCGATATTCAGAAGGGTTCACACAGTTAGAAGGAATCACGCAGTCCTCCAGAGCACTTAGAAATGCAGAGGGAACATGACATAATTGTGTTGGCATCCAGAGTAGAGGAGGATCTCGCTTGTGTGTCAAGCACGACTCCTATAGGTGTTTGGTATATTGACAGTGGAGCATCTGCTCATATGACAGGAGTTCGAGAATGTTTTTCAAGCTACCAAGAAGAACAAATGAATTTCCAAATTACTATGGGAAACAAGTCCAAATGTACCCCTGTTGGAAGATGTACCATAATATTTTAGACATAAGCTGGCAACAAGATTCGAGCCACAAACATTCTGCATGTACCAGAATTGGGGATGATTTTTCTCTCAGTGTCTTAGCTCCAAAACAATGGTTATGATGTATACTTTATTGGAAACAAAGTTTATGTCAAACATCCTAGCTGGAACAAGAAGGCACAAATTAGAGTGAGGAGCCATAAGCTATATAAGCTCCAACTTGAATCCCCAATGGCTCTGATTGGTAGTACAGATGAAATATATTTGAATGAATTATGGCACATAACGAAGGGGCATTTACATCACGGAGCCTTGAATATTCTCAAGAAGACTGTCATAAGAGCTCCAAAACTCAACACAAGGAGAGATGAAGTCTGTAGGGGATGCGTACTAGCGAAGTATGCTAAAGCAACATTTCTAAGAAGAAACAACAGGGCCAAGAGCGTATTGGAGTTGATACACTCAGATATTTGTGGTTCAATGTCCACAACCGCTCTCAGTGGTGCAAAGTATTTTGCTACCTTTATTGTTTATAATTCCAGAAAGACTTGGATCTACTTTCTCAAAACCAAAGATGAAGTCTTTGAACGTTTCAAAGAATTCAAAGCGTTGGTAGAAAATTCAACAAGAAATAAGATCAAGAGGCTGCGGTCAGATAATGGTGGAGAGTATATCGATAAATACTTCACCAGTTTCTGCCTAAAGGAAGACATCAAGAGAGAATGGAAAACTCCATACAATCTAGAGCAGAATGGAGTTGCAGAAAGGAAGAAACAGACCATTGTAGAAGATCCAAGGGCAATGCTATATGACCAAGATATTCCCAAAGTTTTGTGGGCAGAATCCTGCAATACAACTGTGTATGTGAAGAACAGAGTACCCCATAGAGCATTGGAAAAGGTAACTTCTGAGGGTGTGTTCACAGACAACAAGTCGTAGGTGAGCCATATGAGGATATTTGGCAGCATGGTGAATTGCCACATTTCAGATGAGAAGAGGAAGAAGACGGATAAGACTACGGAAAAGGGTTATCTTATGGCCTATAGTGAAAATGCGAAGGCATATCACATCTATATTCCAAAAAATAGGAAGATCATAGTAATGCGGGATGTGAAATTCATGGAGGAGAGAGCCTTCATAAAATCCTGGGAAATGGCTACAGATACGCAGATTAAGGAGGATCCACTAGTACAGCCTCAACGACCTACAAAGGATGGGTTGAGTGCCTCTCCATGGAACAAGGATTGTAAGGAGAGTTCCTCCAAAGAAGAGTAGGCATGAGAGCAGGTAAGACCGCCCACCACTAGTGGAAGACCGAGCAAAGATCTCCAAAAAATTCTGAAGGATGCAAAATAATTTGTTGGAGCCCTTAGAGATGGGAAGAGGGTATGGAGGCAACCTGATAGATACTAGGCCTTGGTAGCTTAGGTGGAGAACCCTCTAGCTTTCGGGAGGCAGCTTAGCATCAGGTGTGGGTGGATGCCATGGTGGAGGAGTATAGCTCCATCATGACAAACGATGTCTATGAAGTAGTCCCTAGATCACAAGACATATCAGTTGTAGGATCAAGGTGGATCTACAAGATCAAGTATGCTACAGAAGACAACATAGAGAAGTTCAAGGCCAGATTTTTGGCTAAGGGGTATGCACAAATGGAAGGCATTAATTATGAGGAAACCTTCGCCCCTGTAGCTCGCTACACTTCTATCAGATCAGTCATCTCTCTAGCAGTGCAGATGGGATGGGAGATTCACGAGATGGATGTCAATACAACGTTCTTGAATGGGGTGATAGAGGAGGAAGTGTCCATGGAACAACCAAAGGGCTTCGAGACACATGAGCAGAAGACTCATTTTTTCAATGTTAAGAAAGCATTGTACGGTCTAAAACAAGCCCCCAGAGCATGGTATGGGAGAATTGATAGCTATTTGCAGAAGATGAGTTTCGTCAAGAGTGACGTAGATCTCAATCTCTACTACTTGAGAGTAGGGGATGATCCATTAATCCTGGTATTATATGTAGATGATATGTTTCTTACTGGATCATTCAAGCTCACCAAGGACTACAAGGAGAATCTAGCTACTGAATTCACATGAAGGATCTGGGGCAGATGCACTATTTTCTCGGTTTGGAGGTCTGGCAACAGAAGGGAGAAATCTTCCTTGGGAAAGGAAGATACACTATAGAAATCCTGAAGATATTTCAGATGGAATATTGTAGATCCATGGCCATGCCAATGATTAGAAACTGGAAGAAGATAGACACAACATAGGATGATGAGGTTGATCCCACCTTGTACAGGCATTTCATCAGATCATTGATGTATCTGGTCAAAACTAGACCAGACATCTGTTATGCAATGAATACCCTTAGTCAGTTCATGGTGGAAACAAGGAGGGCTCACTGGGCAGCAACGTAACATGTTCTTAGATATTTGAAGGGGAAAATTGAGTGTGGATTGAAGTACACCAAGAGAAATGAAGTCTAGTTGAGTAGGTTTACAGATGCATACTGGGCTAGAAGCACATTGGATTGGAAGATTACTAGTGGGTATTGTTTCAGTCTCGGATCAGGAATGACCTCCTGGTGCAGTAGGAAACAAAATTCCGTCGCACTAAGTTCAGCCGAGGCAGGGTATATGGCAGCAAGCATAGCTTCGTGGGAGGCCATATGGCTTCGTAAATTACTCTTGAACCTACTCAAGAAGAGGATGGAACTGACCAAGATTATGTGTGATAATCATAGTTGCATAAAGATCTCTGAGAATCCTGTGTTTCATGACCGGTCGAAACACATTGACATTCGGTGCCACTTCATCATGGACTTTGTCCAACGGGGAGCAGTGCGGTTGAGGTACACTCCTATAGGGGAACAGGTGGCAGATATCCTCACCAAGGCTCTGAGTAAGATTATATTCACTTACTTTAGAGAGAATATGTGAATGGTCGAGAACCCCTTCCATTAGAGCAATAGGTGGTCTACAGAGTCAGAGGGAGCTGTAGTATGGATGAGGCAGTGACAGATATAGTGTCACAAGTAGCAGTATATAGGGCAGCATCGCAGAGATGAGGGGAAGCAACTAGGACATCAACAACGCAGCAAATTTTCTAGAATCAGGGCAGTACAGTTGGTACCTTGCTTGAACACTTTCCTCACTAAGAGGGAGTGTTGATTCTATAATATCGGGAAGGGTTCCAAGTCTCAAATTTTGTGGAGAGCCTTGGACAGATCATTCTAATGGAAGGGGTTCTCAACCATCCCATTAGGTAAGGTCACCATTTCTTTAGTGCATGTAGTATTGCCAAAATTTCCTTATCATAAATAGCTTTTTGTAAATACTTTCCTTTTATTGGACAACTTTCAAAAGCAATGGGTCTTCCCTCTTGCATTAAAACAACACCAATTCCATTTACTAGGGAATCAAATTCCAAAATAAAGTTTTTTGTGAAGTCTGGTGTAGCTAATACTAGTGCTAGGCACATTGCCTCTTTAATATGTTCGAAGGCCCTAGTTTCTTCTGGAGTCCATTAAAATCCATGTTTCTTCAATAATGTTGTTATAGGTGCTGTTATTCTCCCATAATTCTTAACAAAATTGCGATAATACCCTGTTAACCCGAGAAATCCTCATAACTGTTTTATGGTTGTGGGGACTTTCCATTCCTTAATGGCTTTATTTTTGTTAGGGTCTACCTTAACACCCTCATGAGATACAATATGACCCAGATATTCCACCTCTTGTACTCCAAAGAAACATTTGGAAGTTTTGCATATAATTATTTCTCCTCCAATAGTTTGAGCACCCTGTCAACATGTTGAACATGATCGTTCCAAGACCTGCTATAGATTAGTATATCATCAAAAAATACTAACAAATTTTTTCTAAGGAAGGGTTTGAAAATGAAATTCATCAACCGTTGAAGTGTAGAAGGTGCATTGGTAAGGCCAAAAGGCATGGCCAAAAATTCATAATGACCCTCATGAGTTCAAAATGCTATTTTTGGAATATCTTCAATCTTCATTCTAATTTGATGATATCCTGAACGAAGATCAAACTTGGTAAAATAAATTGCTCCATGTAATTCATCCAATAATTCATCAACCACAGGAGTGGGAAATCTATCTTTAAGAGTGAGCTTATTAAGCTGCCTATAATCCAGACACATGCGCCATGATCCATCTTTCTTTTGCACCGATACTATTGGAGCAGAGAAAGAACTTTGACTCGGTTGAATTATACCAACCTTTCACATTTTTGCAATCATACGTTCAATTTTTCTCTTTTGGACATAAGGATATTTGTAAGGCCTGATGTTTGGAAGAACACTTCCTGGAATCAAATGAATAGCAAGATCATGATCACGAATAGGTGGGAATCCTTTGGGAGTTTAAAACACCTTGGAATGATTGTCCAAGGCTTTTTGGAGATCTGGAGAAATATATGATTTTGATGTTGGAACTTCTAGTTAGCAAAATTGTGCAATTACACCTAGTTGTTCTTTCTTCAGAGGATTTGTCATGACATTAGAGCTTATTATCTTTCTCGACTTCCTTGTGATACCCCGTAATTCAACTTCCTTTCCTTCCGAAAAAAATTTCAAGAAAATTTCTTGAAAATTAATAACTACATTCCCCAAAGATTGTAACCATTGTACTCCTAGTACAACATCAACACCTCCCATTGGAATGGAAAGCATTGGACTATTAAATACATATTCCCCCATGGTTAGCTTGATATTATGGAATTTTCCAAAGCAATTTATAGTTCCTCCATTTGCAACCATCACTTGACATTCTGGTGCTGGGCATAGGAAGCAATTTAATTCCTTGGCTACCTTACAATGAATAAAATTATGGTACTACCCGAGTCAATCAACACTATTACCTTTTTCTTCTTGATATGTCCTTCTATATTGAGAGTTTTAGGAGTGGTAATTCCTGTCAATGCATTACAGGATATGGTCAGACTCATTTCTTCTTTCTCTAGGATTTGTTCCTGGTGTATATCCTCTTCTTTTGAAGTTTCTTGTTCATTTTCTTCCTCCTCTTCACAATCCATGTAAAATAATGTCTTCTCAGCACACTTATGACCTTTAGTGTATTTTCTATCACAATGTAGCCCTTTTGATATTTTTTCTTCCAATTGTTGTGGTGTCAATCTTGTAGGTTGTGGAAGTCTAGGAGTAGCAACACTTCCATCTTTATAGATGTGAGTGGTAGGATTCCTTGTCGCCATAATTTTACTTTCAATTTTTCTTGCTAACCTGAATGCCTTCTCCAATGAATCAGGTTCCCAGAGGCGAACCTCATGTTGGATGTTATCCTCTAAAGTCTTTGTGAAGACATCAATATTGTGTTCCTCTGGAATATCAATTACCCTTATATTCAATTTTTGGAAGTCCTCATTGTGCTCCACCATTGTACACTTTTCTTTGAGATTTATCAATTGGCTAAAGAAGGTGTTGCTATTTGTATCCTCATAATGTGCTATCATTTCCTCTGTAAAAATTGACCAAGTGAATTTTTTTTTATGAGATCAACGCCATCGATACCATACAAATGTATTTTGTTCTAAATGTAAAGTTGCAATGTGTAACTTTTGTGTGTTTTGCACATTATTGAGATCAAAATATTGCTCCATCTATAGTATCCATGTTACAGGATCCTTGCCATCAAAATTCCTCATATCCATCTTTGGAATATGGTGGGTCTTACATAAAAAATTAGAGTTTATGAAATCATGATTAATATTTATTTTGTTCTCATCATGAGTTTCCTGTACTACCTTTTCGCCATTACGAATCATTTCTTGTATAACCTTTGTAAAACCTTCCTTCAAACCTTCCGTGTCTGCTTTTAAAGCATTCTTTATGTCTTCCATGTTAGCTTCCATGACATTCTTCAAACCATCCATATTAGCTTCCACGCCTTTCTTAAAACCATCCATCTTATCTTCCATGCCTTTCTTTAAAACTTCCATTTCATTTTTTGTTGCTCTTTGCGAGAGCAAAATTTGATGCACTTGGTCTTGTAATTTTAATAGATCATGTTGCACTTCTTCCTCTTCATGAGTCATAATAGAGCCTTCTGAGGGCTTAATGGGTGTTGAATTATTTTTAGGGGGGATTTTAGAACCCAACACTGATATCTATGCTTGAATATGCCCTTGGAAACACTTCAAACTGATTTTTCAAACAAGAATTATGGAATTTGAAAAAAAAATACACACCTTTTTCTTGCTTTTGAGGAGCTCAATATTGAAATTGATGTATCTCTGTAATTTAAGATCCCCAAGAATTGATCTTCGGTCCTATAGTATCCCTCTGAGTCTTGTTTCCAATGCCACAGGTCTGACCTGATTTGGATTATTCAAGGCAAAGTTATGCCCAATCTCCCACAATGACCTAATTACGGACTAATTCAGTAGATCGAAATTGTACATCGTGCCACGTGTCACTGTTTCCTCCTTTAGCTTTGAAATTTATACACATGAAACTACAGTCCGTGTAATTTCTACCACTTTTTATAGATTTCAAATCTGATGCTCAAAGATATAGTTAGGACGATTTTCCGAAGGTCACCTCTTTTAGATGAAATTTAGGAGCCTGCAAAAACCCTAACTTCCACAGATCATATCTCCGAAAATATTCTGAACCAAGCTCTGAAATTTTTACATGAAGTTACTCAGGATTTCTTCGAAATGGATTGATTTTTTTAGTGTCTTAACCCTCATAGAAAAAAATTTATAGTGAAAATTCCACGATGACTTGTTTGAAGTAGCGAAACCCTAGAATCCAAAGCTCTGATACCAAATGTTATGAAACCAGCTCCAAAAATAGAAGAAAAGAGAGATCAACGCCTTAGAATTCAACCACTTCGAGGGGGTAACCTCATTTACATTACAAAAATGAACAGTTCTTGGATGATACAAATGACAAAACCTCCTTTCTATATATAGGAGTTGATGGGGTCCAATATAATCCTAGCCGACCTAAAAATAATAATGTAAGGACACAATAATAAGAATATGGGGGTTACAAGGGTACAAAAATAAAAATAAGGGGGCTACACTAACAACAATAAGGGGCTACAATAGTAATATAGGGACCTAACATGCCCCTCTCCTTCAAAAAAGTGTTGTTCTCAACGCTTGAGTAGCTCTACATGCTTATGTATAAAAATGGGTCACAAAGATGTTGGGTTATGACTTTCAAATCATCTACAAAAAGGGAAACTAAATGTTGTTGCAGATGCACTCTCAAGAAAGGATGAAGAGGTGGAAGAATTTCTTTGTGCCATTTCTATTATCCAACCAGATTGGATAACCGAAGCAAGGGATGAATGGAAGAAGGACGAAGAAGTGTGGACACTCATTAAAAAGTTGCAGCAAGATCCTAGTACATCTGATACATTTAGTTGGAAAAATGATTCCTTATGGTGAAAAGGTAGTACAAGAAACTCATGATGAGAACAAAATAAATGTTAATCATGATTTTATAAAATCTAATTTTGGATGTAAGACCCACCATATTCCAAAGATGGATATGAGGAAGTTTGATGGCAAGGATCTCATAACATGGATACTATAGATGGAGCAATATTTTGATCCAGATGCACTCTCAAGAAAGGATGAAGAGGTGGAAGCATTGCTTTGTGCCATTTCTATTATCCAACTAGATTGGATAACCAAAGCGACGGATGAATGGAAGAAGGACAAAGAAGTGTGGACACTCGTTCAAAAGTTGTAGCAAGATCCTAGTACATATGATACATTTAGTTGGAAAAATTATTCCTTATGGTACAAAGATCGTTTATATCTTTGTAAGAATTCCCAACTAAAACAAAAGATTCTTTTGGAATTTCACACTTTTCCCTTAGGAGGATGCTCAGGATTTTTAAAAACTTACCACTGGGTGAAGATTTTTTTTTTTTGGGATGGACTTAAATCTGATATTCAAAAGTTTGTGGCAGAATGTTTGGTTTTCCAGCAAAATAAAGTTGAGATAATTAAGACTCAATTTGAGAATTGGAACACTTCCCGATGCTATAGAATCAACACTCCCTCTTAGTGAGGAAAGTGTTCAAGAAAAGTACCAACTGTACTGCTCTGATTCTAAAACATCTGTTGCGCTGTTGATGTCCTGGCTATTGCCCCTCATCTATGTGTCACTGCCCTCTATACTGCTTCTTGTGACACTATCTCTGCCACTGCATCATCTGCACTACAGCTCCCTCTGACTCATTAGACCACCCGTTCCTCTGATGGAAGGGGTTCTCGACCATCCCCATCTACTCTCTGAAGTAAGTGAACCAAGCTCTAAAATTTTTACACGAAGTTCCTCAGGATTTCTTCAAAATGGGTTGTTTTTTTAGTCTCTGAACCCTCATAGAAAAAAAATTATAGCGAAAAATGCCACGATGACCTGTTTGAAGTAGTGAAACCCTAGAATCCAAAGCTATAATACCAAATGTTATGAAATCAACTCCAAAAGTAGAAGAAACGAGAGATCAACACTTTATAATTCAACCACTTCGAGGGGGCAAACTCCTTTATAATACATAAATGAACAATTCTTGGATAATACAAATGAAAAAACCCCCTTTCTATATATAGGATTCCATGGGTCCAATATAATCCTAGCCAACCTAAAAATAATAATGTAAGGGCACAATAATGACAATATGGGGGTTACAAGGGTACAAAAATAATAATAAGGGGACTACACTAACAACAATAAGGGACTACACTAGTAATATAGGGACCTAACATGCCCCTCTCATTGAAAAAAGTGTTTTGTCAACCTTGTAGGTTGTGGAAGTCTATGAGTAGCAACACTTCCATATTTATAGATGTGAGTGGAAGGTTTCTGTGTTGCCATAATTTTACTTTCAATTTTTCTTTCCAGCTTGAAACTTCGTGTAAAAATTTCAGAGCTTGGTTCGCAACATTTTCAGAGATATGACATGTGGAAGTTAGGGTTTTTGCAGGCTTCCAAATTTCATCTAAAAGAGGTGACCTTGGTAGATGTTTGGGAAGTAGTCCCTAGACCATAGGACAAATCAGTTGTAGGATCCAGATGGATCTACAAGATCAAGTATGTTGCAGACAGAAACATAGAGAAGTTTAAGGCCAGATTTGTGGCTAAGGGGCACGCACAAAAGGAAGGGATTGATTATGAGGAAACCTTCGCCCCTGTAGCTCGATACACTTCTATCAGATCAATCATCTCTCTAGAAGCAGAGATGGGATGGGAGATTCAAGAGATGGATGTCAAGAAAACATTCTTGAATAGGGTGATAGAGGAGGAAGTGTACATAGAACAATGAAAGTGATTCGAGACACATGAGAAGAAGACTCATGTTTGTAGGCTTAAGAAAGCGTTGTATGGTCTAAAACAATCCCCCAGAGCATGGTATGGGCGAATTGATAGATATTTGCAGAATATGGGTTTCTTCAAGTGTGACGCATATCCCATTCTCTACTACTTAAGAGTAGGGGATGAGCTGCTAATCCTGGTATTATATCTAGATGATCTGTTTCTTACTAGATCATCTAAGCTCATCAAGGACTACAAGGAGAATATAGCTACTGAATTTGACATGAAGGATCTAGGGTAGATGCACTATATTCTTGGTTTGGAGGTTTGGAAACAGAAGGGAGAAATATTCCTTGGGCAAGGAAGATACACTACAAAAATCCTTAAGAGATTTCAGATGGAATATTGTAGACCCATGGCCACGCCAATGATTACAAGCAGGAAGAAGATAGAGACAACAAAGGATGATGAGGCTAATCCCACCTTATACAGGTAGCTCATCGGATCATTGATGTATTTGGTCAATACTAGACCATACATCTGATATGCAATGGATATTCTCAGTCAGTTCATGGTTGAACCAAGGAGGGCTCATTGGAAAACAACCAAACATGTTCTCAGATATCTCAAGGGGAAAATCAAGTATGGATTGAAGTAAACCAAGGGAAATGAATTCCAATTGAGTGGGGTTACAGATGCAGATTGGGCTGGAAGCAAAGTGGATCAGAAAAGTACTAGTGGGTATTGTTTCAGTCTCGGATCAGGAATGACCTCCTAGTGCAGTAGGAAATGAAAGTCTGTCATACTAAGTTCAGTAGAGGCAGAGTATATGGTAGCAAGCGCAACGTCATGCAAGGCCATATGGCTTCGTAAATTACTCTTGAACCTACTCAAGAAGAGGATGGAACCAACCTATATTATGTATGATAATCAGAGTTGCATTAAGCTCTCCGAGAATCCTATGTTTCATGACCGGTCGAAACACGTTAACATTCGGTGCCACTTCATCAAGGACTATGTCCAACGGGGAGTAGTGTAGTTGAGGTACACTCCTATAGGGGAATAGGTGGTAGATATCCTCACCAAGGCTTTGAGTAATATTAAGTTCACTTAATTCAGAGAGAATATGGGGATGGTCGAGAACCCCTTACATTAGAGGAATAGGTGGTATACAGAGTCAAAGGGAGCTGCAGTATGGGAGGTAGTGGCAGAGATTGTGTCACAAGCAACAGTATAGAGGGCAGCAACACAGAGATTATGGGTAGAAGCTACGACATCAACAACACAACATATGTTCTAGAATCATAGTAGTACAGTTCGTAACTTGCGTGAACACTTTCCTTGCTAAGAGGGAGTGTTGATTCTATAGCATTGAGAATTGTTCCAAGTCTCAAATTTGGTGGAGAGGCTTAGACAATAGTTATCTAGAGAACCCATAAATCATTTGTGGAAATTCCACTTGGATCTTGATTTACTAAAATAATTAATTATTTTAATATGGACCTGTTGTAGTCGCTACAACACCCTCCGAAATTTAGCATCAATTTGAAATTTTGGAGCCCCTATTACTTTTTATGAGGAAGTGCTTGTTTCCCAGCATTGACCATAAGCCTCAAAATCCCACCCTCGACAGGTAACCTCAAATCAAAAGATGAATTTAAGTTTTTCCTCTAAGTAAAGTAGCAAAGTCGCACTTCCCTCAATCTTCGATATTTTACGACTTAGCGATCTTGCGACCTGGCCAAGATCGCCAGGTCACTAGGTCACAAAATCTATTAGAAGCTTACCTTTGCAGCCATTTGACCTAACGACCCAGTGATCCCCAGGTTTCCAGGTTACAAGGTCGCAGGATCCTAAAAGTATGCAACTAACCTCCTATGCGACCTTGAAACCACCATTAATGCCCACACATGTGACCTCTTTATAAATACAAGAGTCGTGTAGGTCGCATTAGACCTGCACGACGGAGTTCACAAAGTGTCTAACAAGCCAATTAGAGTGCGTTTTTTCCATTTAAGTTGCTGAAACCTCCTGCAATTCCTATTTTTGTTGACTGTTGACCCTACCTGCCCCTAGCTAGGTTATTAATCATCTTAGACTCCTCTCAGCTGCAACCCTTTCCCTTACACCATTTCCCTCTAAGGCTCCTTTTCTCCCCTTCTCATCCTATCATGCCAAGACCAGTTCTAATCTCTTTTTCTGTCTCCTGATAATGTGGATACCATTCCCTATACCTCCTATGGTCCCTTCAAACTTGATTTGCTTCCTTCCCTTGGATTTTCCCCGATATCCTTGTAGGTCACGCCAGCCCGATTTTCCGCCTAGGAAAACCATAATGCAACATAGAGAATTCATGACCTTGCAACCTCGTGACCTAGTCACTCGGTCGCTCAGTTGCAAAGTCGCAAAGTCCTAATCGTTCACGCAGACGCGACCTTGCGACCCTGCGACTAGGTCACCATCTTGCATCTGTTCCAGACCAAGACCTTTGCGACCGATGCAGTCGCACCGACCTAGGATTCTTTGTTGCAACCCATCCTGCTGATCACTTAGCCTCCTAGATTGGTCTGGACCCTATTTGGTTTAGTCAGGTATTTTTTCTATTTACCTCCATGCCGTCCGTCTTATCATGGGACTGTTTTTTTAATATGCCAGGTAATATCGAAACCGAACTCAAGTGTGTGTCTATCTCTTCAGCCTCAAGCGACATGGGCCCCCCAGTAGTTCGAAGAAGGCATAAGAGCCTAGAAATAGATCCATCAAAGGGTTAAATGCATCCATCACCAATTCCCATCAACGAGAACACCGCTTGTGTTTTTGGAAAAGGTGCGAAGATGTATTGGTATGAACTCTACCAAGAGTTAACGAAGCAGGAATTGTTAGAAGACCTCATGGACTGGCACATATACATACATGTGAAGAGTTCCAAACTACCTTATGTGGCTACCCACCCGCCAATATTCCCGTGCGTAGAAATTATTGAATGGATCCTCCAAAAGGTGGATTCAAAGCACTGGGTAATCTGAGACCATGCAGGGAAATTTTTCGCCAACCTGATCGGGGGGGGGGGGGGATGTTGAAGTGTATTATTCACTCCTAAGTAAAGAGGAACCCTTCAACGCCTAGTGGATTGCAACACATGATGTGTCGGTACAAGAAACCCCGAGGGCTGGTGGGAAGACCTTGAAAAGCTCAAAGGAAAGAAAGATCATGAATATAAGACTGAGGGTCTGAGGAAGGTGTACAGGCTCGTCGCAACTATGATGTGTCGGATGTATGGCAGGATGGACGCCACTACCTTTAGTGGGGAATGGGTTCCCCTCATGTACGCAGTCACCATCCACGACACTCGCTTTAGTTGGGCGCATCTTTAATTTCAGCTCTAAGGGTCGGTATATCAGCAACACATGTGTTGGAGGAAGGATTAGCATAAGAGTTCTATATGGCTTCCTATCTCCTAGATGCAATATGCTCACAATTTCACTTTGATGATTGGGCGTATAACTGGAATGCAATGACTGGTGGACCGATCCATAAGGATATAAATGTTTTATGGGATACTAAATATAAGCAAGACATTGATATGATCTCAGATAAGTTTATCACCACACTATACCGTTATCTCTTTAATGAAGATCCACCTTGCATTTCTATGGAGACGGTCATTAAGGTAGCACAATGGTTCCCCATCCGAGAAGGCACCTTCATCAGAGTTTTTGGATCGTTCAAGGTGCCCCATGCACTGCCTAAGTTCGTTACTGATAAGTTGCTACTACAAGAAGTATGCTACCAAATGACAAGCAATTTTTCCAAGACACTGAGTAAAGGAAAGAATAAACCATGGCTTACCCTCCCACTCACCATTGGTGCATACATGGTCAAATAATTCAAGGAAGTGGAAGTGGAAGCTGAACACTTAATGGGATTCCATTTCGTGAACTTAGCTTTCTGGTCCTATGACCCTGAAAGGATCGTCCTCGCACACTGCAAGTAGGCCAATTTTAACTGGACTTATCAGCACACATAGTGCACCGTAGAAGATGAAGTCAAGAACTGGTACAATGCACTTAGGGAGGCAACCCCTGGAGAGGAAGTTGACTTGGATGGAAACCAAGGAGGCCAGTTCTAGGATGACCAGACCCTACAGGAAAGAGCGGATTCCATGAAATGGAAAACACCAACGGGAGGAGTATATACCTCTCAGCACAAAAAGCCCAAAAACACCACAAGAAATGAACCTCCTAAGGATCCACAATGAGGAGGAGACAAAGAGGCTGAGGCAAACCAAAATTTTGAGCAAAAGCAAAGAGAATAAGAAGTTAAGAAAACCCAAGATGCTCTGGTGCAACAACAAGAAGAAGAGAGGTAAAGGCAACAAGTAGAAGAGCAACAAAATAAGAAACAAGCAGAAGAACAACAGAAAAAGAAGCAGAGGGATGAAAAAATAAAGAAGCAAGCAGAAGAGGCTCGCATAAATAAAGAAGAAGAATAAAAATAGAGAATGGAAGCAGAAAATAGGCTGAAGCAGGAACGAGACAGAGAAGAAGTAGAAAAGAAGAGGGAGGAAGAGGAAGCTCATAAACAATGGGAAGAGACATCCAATGAGGCAGAGGGCAGCGGGTCACAACCTTTACAAATCGAGAAGCGGGCAAAACTGTCACCTATTGACATACCCCCAACAACTCCCATGATAGGAGGGCACCTCCCACTTTCAAATCTCGGTATCTCAGAGGAACAAGAAGATGATGTACCAGATCTAACAAGATTATCTTATGATAAATACACTCACAACATTAGGTAGGAGAGAAGAAAATGTCTTGCCTGGAATCCGACCGAGCCTTTGGCAGTAACCACGGAAAAGGACATAGTCCTGGAAGCCAAGAAAAACCCCATAATGATAGCATCTGCCGGAACTACTTTTGTAGCTGCCACAAAAGAAAATGTCAGAAAAATTAGCAGAGAAATAGTATTACTGCAAAACAGGCTCTGTATATCTGAGCAAAGGGCCACTTAGGCAGAAGAGGATAAGAAGGATCTGGATATGGAAAACCAAATGCTCTAGATTGCACTCACTCAAGCCAACGGACTACAAGCCGCTATCCAAGGAGAGTTGGACATCTTGGGTAATGTTGTGGCTCATCTGCATTTACCTTTGAATTAATTTTCAAAAACACCAAAAAAGCATATATGATAGAAAATATAAAATTTTGGTGTTGTAGAAGAGCTTTAGTTTATAGGTTGGTACATCAACATTACGTGACAAGATGTAAAGGTGGGTCGATTTGGGCTCGTCCACGTGCATAAAAATTCAAGGGGCGGAGAAAGGGCACATTTCCCTTAAAAAATTAAGAGTTTAAGGGGAGGCGCAAAGGAAAAAATGGATGGTCGGGATTGAAGCGCATAACTGGATCAGAGGGATGGACGACGGATATTAAATCGCAAATCACAAACCACAAGTTTCAAAGGATAGGCGTGGGAGGTAAAGGTTAAAATCACCAGAGTGCGATGTGCGATGCGGTGGGACCCGATTGCAAATCACCAATCAAAAGTTTTAGTGAATGAGCACGAAAGGTAAAAGTTAATTTCTGTAAAGAGCGGTATGTGGTGACGTGGCCCGCATACCACACATCTCAAGTTTTAAGTGTTAAGTGTAAAGGGCTTGAGTTGTGTTCGCCGAAGTGCGATATGCAATGCGGTGGCGCTCGATCGCATAGCGCGCATCGTAGGACTTAGAAGATAAGTGTTAAAGACAAGATAAAAAAAATGAAATGTAATGTGCCGAAGGATGCGATGTGGTTTCAAAAGCGAACTCCAAAGGTTTTTAGATCTGGCGGAAAGGTATTTTTTGTGTTAAATCGTGTCGAAGGAAAGAAAAGAGGATTATAACATAAAGCCGGTGAAACGCCTCGGTCATGAAGAAATAGGCAAAACATAGCAGAGAGACTCGGGTAAGCGACCCGATGCAGATCATAGGAGAAGAGGCAGAGTCAGGTAGCAGGTAATACAATGACAGTGTTAGAAGCACAGAGGCATCAATAGAGTCAGACAGAAGAACGTACATGGGTGCTATTGGAAACACGACCGCTGGGTCAAAGTCGGGCACTGAGGTGTTGCTACAGAATAGTGCAACTATTGCATCATAACAAGAAAGGACACCTTGGCACTCCAGGAGGAGGCATCAACAACATCAGGTTCAACAAAACAAACAATATTTCCAAGTTTCAATTTGTTTTCTTGTTATAATTGCATAAGTAATCTTAACAATTTAGGAAGTCGAAGAGTTCAAGAATTTCAGGAGTTACGAACTACTCTGATGTATTTAAGGGGAGAGAAATAAAGAAAAGGGGTTTTGAGTTTTTGACCTCTGGATGACTGTTAGTTTATGACTGAATTCTCTTAGAAATTAATGAATGAAGATCAAGTTTCCTACACCTGTTGATGTTGATACGTCTTTCATGTTTCGCTCTGTGGCTATTCCTCTTTGAATGAAGTGAAGTAATGTAGCAACCGGTCTCTTATTTACATTTGTGAGTAAGAGTTAAATAACCTTAATTTTTGCTTCTTCACCTCATCTCTTCTCTCTTCATAAACTCCTGATAGAACTTTCAAGTGATAGATTCTGTGTTTACAACATATTATTCTAAGTTCTCTCTTCCTCCACGAATTTCCTCTTAAAATTAAAAGTGGTAGATTCTGTGTTTTCAGCGTATCATTTTGAGTTTCTCTTACATTTCTTCTTTTCATTCTATTCTAATATCAACAGTTTATGGCATTGTGAAGGCTTTCATTATTTTAGATTATTGAGGGTATTAAGTAACTGAATTGCAAGGGTGTTAAACAAAGGCCACTTGATATGGTAATTGTGACATACATTTATAAAATGTCTTAAGCATTTATTCCTTACCACAACCAAGGGATTGTTTCGTGAGATACAACATTTTTTTGGCGTCGTTGTCGGGGATGAAGAAAATAAGTTTAATTTTCCCTTGGTTTTTCACATTATTTCCTCTAGTTATTCAATGAGGAGAAAATATTGGGTTGTATTTGTTATTTTCAAAATTATGGCTTTAAAAAGACCTCACACGAGGTCGGATACCTCATAACAGATAGTCCCTGCTTTGCCAGATCCAAAAATATTGGTTTCCAAAGGGGCTCAGAAACCTCAAACTCCTTCAACAACTGATCCTACATTTTCTGCTCCTAGCAGCAGTTCTCATAACCCTTTGTTTGAAGATATTTATGAGGAACTCTCTTTCTTAGAACAAGATTCTCCTTCCACACCCATTTATTTTCAAGGACCTGAATTAGGAGAACATTCTTTCGAGTCTATTTCTTTTACCTTCACTCAAGCTCAACCAAAGATAATTGCTGGTGCTTCTGCCATTGTTCATCAACCCAATCCCATATCAGTTTTACCTCCACCTTCATCCACTTTCATAGTAGGTTCATCAGCCTCAACTGCCTAAGGAGCAGTTAACCAAGATGTTAATATGGCATTACTAGCTTTCTTAACGAACATATATGCTCCATTAAATCTTGCACAACCAATGAATTCCATGCCTCAAGAATACCTTAAATTACTTCCTCGTTTCACTGGAGAAAATGAAGTAACTGCAGAACAACATTTACCTTTTTTTTCACTTTTGCTGAGAATTTGGATGTAGAAAACCTGGATGTTGTGATGAGGCTATTCGTGCAGTCTCTAGATGGAGAGGCTAGAAAATGGTTCAAAGGTTTACCAAATGGTTCAATAAATAACTGGGAAGAGTTGGAAAATGGATTCACTCAGAGATGGGGAGAAAAGAGAGATCATGTTTACTCATTGACAGAGTTTAATGAAATTCAAAGAAGGCCTAATGAAGACATTTCTGATTTTGTAAAAAGATTCAACAAATTGTACAATAGTTTACCCATAGAGATGAAGCCCCCCCCATAGGAGAAAAGGCAGTTTTTGATGGGTCTTTTGAAGCTGATTTTAGCTTTACATTGAGAAAAAGAAGAGCCCCTACTCTTGAGAAGATATAGACATACACTTTAGAGATTGAAGCTAATATGACAGCAGTTGAAAAGGCGAAAGGGAAACAACCAGTCCAAGAGAAGGGGAAAGAAAAAGAAGAATCATCGCAAGATCTGAGGATAAAAGATATGGCAAGGGTGATAAAAATTATGAAAAATAATCTATCTAAGATAGAATTGGAAAATAAAAACTCCTAAAGGCACGTACAACAAAACTGAGGGGGGTTCAACCCTCAATTCAGAAGACATCCCCTGTAAATTTTGCAGAGGGAAATAAGAGATCAAGACTAGGTTCAAGCACTGTTGTATATAGAAGCAACACTCTAGAGCCAGCAGAAGATGACCAAAGGGAGGCCGAGGATCAAGTATCTTCTATGTACGCAATAAAAGAGGATGCAGGGGAATATTATGAGGGATAATATGCTGAAGCCAAAGTATCTTTTGATCAAGATGATATGGATGAATATTGTAGACAATTCACAAACTTCATGCAAACTGAGTTACATAAAAAGTATGATTTAAGGTCTAGAAAGAGATCTAGAGTGAAAGATAATGCAGGTGAACAACAAGGTTCCATTCCTCCTACAATGGCAACTCCACAAAAAAAGGACCCTGTGAAATAGGTCAATAATGGGAAACAACCTACAAAATCACTTAAGAGAACAAGTGTGTAGTAGGCTGAATCTTCCTAGGACAAATCAGTTGACACTAATATTTTGGAGATATTTTTTCCTGTACCCAAAAAAGTGGCAGATTCTAGAAAGAGTGAAGAAGAACTTGAAAAATTTGTTAAGCAAACTCACGCCTTAAGTTTGGCAAAAGAGTTGGAGAAGGTTAAAATTCAGGTACCTCTTCTAGAATTGGCTAAAATACCAACTTACAAGAAATAAATTTTAGAGTTTATTAATCTCACACAGGTGGAAGACATAAGTGACACGGTGAACTTACAAGAAGAAAATGCAGTGGTCACCTTTGGCCCTCATGTAGAAGAAGTATATCCGTCTGTTCCACCCTTCTATATTTCTACGTTGCTTCATGATTTTACTCTACATAATTGCATGCTGGACTTGGGAGCATCCCATAACCTCATGCCATTGTCTGTTATAAAAGAGCTTAACCTATAGATTACCAAACCTTATAGGGATATGTATTCATTTGATTCCAAAAGGGTGAAATGTTTTGGGTTGATTAAATATGTATCAGTTTCATTGGCACAAATCCCAACAAAGAGTATAGTCATGGATGTAGTGGTTGCTGACATCCCAGCCAGGTTTGGAATGCTCCTGTCAAGGTCTTGGGGAGCTAATTTAGGAGGTGTACTAAAGTTAGATTTCACTTATGCTATCATTACAGTTTTTAATGGGGAATAAAGGAGATTGTATAGGGAAACGAGGTTTGTGAAGACCACCTCTAAGAAAGATGCAGGAAATTCTGCCATTTATAGTCAAGAAACATAAGATCTTTCTTGTTTCATGTTGCATGAAGATGCAAAATTTGCTGAAGACACAGGGAAGAAACTATTTTCAGCAGTTGTAAATAACAAGCTGCACTCAAAGAATATTTGGAAGTGCTACTTTGATGGCGCCTACTCCAAGGAAGGCGCAGGTGTCATATTCTTGCTAATATCACCAGAAGGTAACCTCATGCCATTCTCTTTTAAACTCAAATTTGATTCGACAAACAATGTGGCTGAATATGAGGCCTTAATATCAAGCCTTCAAGTTGCGAAGCAGATGGGGGTTCAATGTATTTCAATTTATGGTGACTCTGAGTTGATAATAAGACATATCAAGAATCATTTTCAAACCAAGCATCCAAGATTAAGATCATACAAGAATGAAGTTTGGGATCTGATAGAAAACTATTTTTAGGCCTTCAATATTTAGTATATCTTGAGGGAGGAGAATATATTGGCCGATTCTTTAGTAGTTGCAGCCAACACCTTCAAACCTCCCATAATTCCCAGGCTAAGGTACGGAATTTAGGTCAAACATAGACCTTCTATCCCTGACAATGTGAAACATTGGCAGGTGTTTGATGATGATGAACAGATAAATCAGTTCCTGACAATGGTTTGAAACTTTGAAGATGCTAAGATAGACCAAGAGGAAGAACAAACAGAGCAGAGAATAGAAATAAGAAACCTCAAGCAGTCAATAAGTGAACATAAGATTATCCAATTGAAAGATAATGTGCTCCCTAGAGGGTTGGTTCCCCTTGAAAGATCATTCGATGCTAATGATGTTGCTGTTGATTCTAAGAAAACACATCAAGAAGAAGAGATGGAAGATTTTAATTTGGGAACTCAGCAGGAGACAAAAATGGTGAAATTGTTCAAAGGGTTTCCCAAAAACTACAAATAAAGGTACATTGATATTTTTAAGAAGTATATGGATGTGCTTGCATGGTCGTATGAAGACCTGAAAAACATATGACAAAAGCATTATTCAACATAAGATTCCATTGAAGGAAGGGCTCAAACCACATAGAGAGAAGCTCAGACAAATCAATCCCTTATTGTTAGCTAAAATCGAAAAAGAAGTGAAGAAACTATTGTAGACGAAAATTATAGTCCCTCTCAGATATTCAAAATGGGTTTCCAATCTGGTCCCTGTAAGAAAGAAGAATGGAGAGATAAGACTGTGTGTAGACTTCAGGAACTTGAACCGAGCGTCTCTAAAAGATAATTATCCTTTGCCGAAAATGGATTATGTCTTACAAAGGGTGAGAGGAGCTCACAAGTTGTCTATGGTTGGCGGATTTTATGGGTATAATCAGGTAGCAGTGGAAAAAGAAGATCAGAGGAAGACTTCTTTCACTACGCCCTGAGGCAGCTTCATGTACGCAAGGATGCCATTTGGCCTTATGAATGCAGGTGCAACATTTCAGAGGGCCATGGACATATCCTTTGTTGGTGACAGGTTTGTAGTTATATATCTGGATTATGTAACTATTTTCTCAGGGTCAGATGATGAACACTTGGAGAATTTGCAAAAAACCTTCCAAAAGTGTAGAAAGTTTGGCCTGTCATTAAATCCCAAGAAATATTTATTTTCCCTAGAAGAAGGTAAATTGTTGGGGCACATAGTTTCTAAACAAGGAGTAAAGAGTGACCCAGCAAGGGTGGAAGCCATTCAAACTATTCCTTTACCCAGAAGAAAGAAGGATATCTAGAGATTCCTGGGAAAAATAAAGTTTTTGAGGAGGTTTGTGCCCAATTATGCTGAGATCGTGAGAAGTATAACAGATATGTTGAAGAAAAATGCAGAAGTGAAATGGGCTGAGGAAACACGAGATGCAATTGTTAGAATAAAGGAAGCACAACAGGAAGCTCCATTTCTGATTAGTCCAGAATATAAAAAATCCTTTCAGGTATTCTCATTTTCATCCCCCAATAAATTTGCTGCTGTGTTGTTGCAGAAAAATGAAGACAGTAAGGAGAAACCAGTTGCATTTTTCAGTAAAGTTCTTAGAGATGCTGAGCACAAATAAAATTTTATGGAGAAACGAGTATATGCTTTGGTCAAAGCACTGAAAGTCTTCAGGAATTATGTGTTGCAGTCCCAAATAACTGCTTATGTTCCTAATTCTGTTGAGAAAGACGTGCTGGTCCAAAGTGATAGTGAAGGAAAAAGGGGGAAGTGGATAGAAAAAATCAAAGAGTATGATTTGGACATCAAACCCACCAAGCTGGTCAAGGGAAAGGGTTTAGTGAAGTTGTTGAGAGAGACAAATTTTCTTGTCTTGGGAATTAATCTGTTGGCACCAGTGGATGGAGCTGTTAATGAAGAAGGTCAAAGCAAGTCCAAAACAAGTATTCAATACAAATTTTTGTGCTCTGATTGGTATAAGGATATTGTGCACTTCCTGTTTTTATTTTCTTGTCCAAATTCAATAAATAGAACAAAATACAGAGCTCTCAAGCTCAAGTCTCAGCCATATGTTATCATAGAAGTAAAGTTATACTGGAAATATCCTGCTGGTATTTTGCTGTTATGTTTGACCGAAGGAGAATATATTGAAGTCACCAAACAATATCATGAAAGTTTGTGTGGAGGAAATTATAGCTGGAAGGTCACTGCTCATAAGATTCTCAAGTCAGGCTTCTATTGGTCAACCCTGTTTGCTGATGTTTATAGACTGGTCAAAAGTTTTCATAAGTGTGAGTTATTTGTTGAAAAGAAAAAACTTTGTCCATTACCTCTCATCCTAGTATTTATTGAAGAACCTTTCAAGCAATGGGGATTGGATTTTATTGGAGAAGATCAATCCACCATCAAGTGGATTCTGACTGCCACTGATTATTTTACAAAATGGGTTGAAGCAATACCCACGAAGAAGGCAAATGACCAAGTAGTGATGAATTTTCTGGAGGAAAACATCTTCAGTAGATTCGGATGTCTAGTCAAAATTGTGACTGATAATTCTCAGGTAATCAACTCTGTTCGTTTCATTAAATTTTTTCAAACATATAATGTAATATTATCACATTCCACAACATATCATCGTCAAGGGAACAGATTGGCAGAATCCTCAAATAAGAGACTAGTCAGGATCTTGAAGAAGACAATCGTTGAAAATAAAAAGGATTGGGATATGAAGTTGAAGTTTTCCCTCTGGGGAGTTTGGTTCACTACCAAGAGATATACTGGAAAGTCCCCCTATGAACTGGTTTATGGAACTCAAGCACTATTTCCTACTCATCTAGCCAAACCAGTGATTTCTTTCCTTTAAGAAGCTCAGGAAGAACCTGATGCTCTAGTAAGGATATTGGACCAAGTAATTGAATCAAGTGAAAACAGGAACAAAGTCAGGGATAACTTGATTACTTATCAGGAAAAGATAAAGTATATATTCGACAAAAAAGAAAAAGAAATTCTCTTTCAAGCAGGAGATCTGGTACTGAGATGGGACAGTAGACGAGAAGAAAAGGGGAAGCATGGTAAATTTGACCCTATCTGGTATGGTCCGTACATAATCTCTGAAGAAAGGTCAAATAACACATTCATTTTTGAAGATCTAGATAGAGAACCAGTAAAACTGCCTGTGAATGGGCAGTATCTGGAGCATTATTTCCAATAATAAAAGTCAGCACTCCACCATTATAAATACCGGGTTTCTCATTGCTTATATGTCACCAAGAAATATTTGACTCCATGCCCAATGTATAAGGCACTAGTCTGTGGTTCTTAGCACTTCCGTGGAAGAAAGCACTATCCCCAGGTGGAGCCAGATGTTGTGGATCATTTGTATTTACCCTTGAATTAATTTTCAAAAACA
The DNA here is from genome assembly GCA_034641835.2 of Pinus albicaulis. Classification (NCBI taxonomy): domain Eukaryota; kingdom Viridiplantae; phylum Streptophyta; class Pinopsida; order Pinales; family Pinaceae; genus Pinus; species Pinus albicaulis. Next base: position 64,686,337 of record CM076572.1, on the reverse strand, counting down.
CCAAAAAAGCATATATGATATAAAATATAAAATTGTGTGTTGTAGAAGAACTTTAATTTATAGGTTGGTACATTAACATTACGTGATAAGATGTGAAGGTGGGTCGAGTCGGGCTAGTCCACGTGCAGAACAGTTTAAGAGGCGAAGAAAGGGTACATTTCCCTTAAAAACTTAAAGAGTTTCGAGGGAGGCACAAAGGAAAAAATGGATGGTTGGGATCGAAGTGCAAAACTGGAGCAGAGGGATGGACGACAGAGATTAAATCGCAAACCGCAAGTTTCAAATGATAGGCACGGGAGGTAAAGGTTAAATTCACCGGAGTGTGATGTGTGATGCAGTGGGACCTGATCAAAAATCACCAATCAAAAATTTTAGTGAATGAGCGCGTAAGGTAAAATTTAAGTTTGCTGAAGAGTGGTATGTGGTGACGTGGCCCGCATACTGCACATCACAATTTTTAAACGTTAAGTGCAAAGGGCTTGAGTTATGTTCGTCGAAGTATGATATGCGATGCAGTGGGCCCGAACGCATACCGCACATCGTAAGACTTAGAATATAAGTGTCAAAGCCAAGCTAAAAACAACGAAATGCGATGTGCTGGTGGATGCGATGTGGTTTCAAAAGCGAACTCCAAAGGTTTTAAGATTCGGCGGAAAGGTATTTTTTGTGTTAAACCGTGTCGGAGGAAGAAAAAGAGCGTTATAACGTAAAGCTAGTGAAACAACTCGGTCATGAAGAAACAGGAAAAAAACGACATAGAGACTCAGGTAAGCGACCCGACATAGATCAAAGGAGAAGAGGCAGAGTTAGGTAGCAGGTAAGACGATGGAAACATTTGAAGCACAGAGGCATCGACAAAATCAGACAGAAGAACGTACAGGGGCACTATTGGAAGCACGACAATTGGGTCAGAGTCGGGCATTGAGGCGTCGCTACAGAACGGTGCATTTATTTCATCATAACCAAAGAGGACACCTCGACACTCTGGGAGGAGGCATAAACAACATCAAATTAAGCAAAAAGAACCATATTTCCAAATTTCAATTTGTTTTCTTGTTTTAATTTCATAAGTAATCTTAATAGTTTAGGAAGTCGAAGAGTTCAGGAAGTTAAAGAGTTAAAAACTACTCTAATGTATTTAAGGAGAGAGAAATAAAGAAAAGGGGTTTCGAGTTTTGGATCTCTGGATGACTGTTAGTTTATGATTGAATTCTCTTAGAAATTAATGAAAGAAGATCAAGTTTCCTACACCTATTGATGTTGATACATCTTTCCTGTTTCGCTTTGTGGCTATTCCTCTTTGAATGAAGTGAAGAAATGTAGCATCCAGTATCTTAATTACATTTGTGAGTAAGAGTTAAATAACCTTAATTTGCGCTCCTTCACCTCATCTCTTCTCTCTTCATAAACTCATGATAGAACTTTAAAGTGATAGATTCCATGTTTACATCATATTATTTTAAGTTCTCTCTTCCTACACGAATTTCCTCTAGAACTTAAAAGTGGTAGATTCTGTGTTTTTAGCATATCATTTTGAGTTTCTCTTACAGTTCTTCTTTTCATTCCACTCAAATATCAACTGTTTATGGCATTGTGAAGGCTTTCATTTTTTTAGATTATTGAGGGTATTAAGTCACTGAATTCCAAGGGTGTTAAACAAAGGCCATTTGATATGGTAATTGTGACATACATTTATAAAATGTCTTAAGCATTGATTCCTTACCAAAACCAAGGGTTTGTTTCTTGAGATACAACATGTAATACTATGATACAATTATACAAATAAATGATGAGGCTGAGGCAAACAGTCACTCCCTTGGCAGGAGTACAAGCAAAAACAAGGAAAAAGTCTGCACATCTAAAAGAGGCCTCTACAACGCTTGAAAACATCCTAGAATGGTCTGAAAAATACCCACAGGCCCCTGCCACTCTCCCAAAGAAGGATTGGATCTGCACTCTGAATGACAAAGTATAGATGAGGATGAAACTACAATCTAGAGATAAACTCGCGAAGGATGTGGATAAGGTAATGATCGCCTACGAGCATCTCATCAGCGATATCGACTTGATGGCAGAAGTGCATCACATACCTTCCATGGGTACCTTGATCAAATAGAGGGCGCGAGAGGAAGTGCTGCAAGATATTCAGTCGTTCCTAGATGCTATCATACAAGTAGCCAACTCAAAGGACCTCCCAACCACCAAGGAGAACATCATTCAGTATGTCGTCGCACCGGTCAGGATCTACACCAAGCTAGCTTTGTTTTCCAATCAGATCAATATGATAAGTGCACACTAGTTACAAATGTGCTTGAATTTTTGCACAGGATAAGTGAGGGAATGCCTCAAATTACCCTAATAGCCACTGAATACCAAGCCTGGAAAACCTACCTCAAGGAATAACAGCAGGTGGAAACCCCAGTACTCTCTATAAAAAAGCTTCTCCCACAAAAGTAACTGGGTTTACAGGTCGCAAAGGTAGCCAATTCGCAAGTCGCAAAAGCTATCAAGTCGCAGGTCACAGTTGCTCCCAAGTTGCAGGCCATCCCAATAGTCAGGGAGGCGAAGAGACAGGGTAGCCCAAAATTCACTTTTGTTCTATATGTACTCACTCGAGAAAGAATGTAAGGAATTTTTTTTAGACTCCAGAAGGAGAGAGAGATACAATTTTACAACATTGAATGTATGTTCCGGGATTGAATACAAATGAATGTTTTGGATCTCACTATTGGATCTGATGGAGGATTTTGTGTGTTGACACCATGGATATATTTCTTCTACATGTTTGATACTATCCGTAACTTACTGGTTCATATTTCTGATTGCACATTGTTTATATATTTGAGCTCTCTTAATATGTTGATGATGTGTAATGGTTTAATCTAGGGATATGTTAACGACTTAGTTTTATTGATGTGTACCTAAATCTCTTCTGAAATATGCTTAGGTAACCAAAGGGCATTTGATCATAGTGAACTGTTTCTCGTATGTTCAAGTGATCCTAGGTATAATTATGGCCCTAATGAAGCTTTGATAACAACACTCCTTATGGGTTGCATGCTTTAAATCTTGCTTTGCTATTCGTGGTGTTTCATTTGTAGGGTATTTGTTAACCATTGGTTCTGTTTCATCCAACAACCACAAATTCTCACGATTACCAATCCCTACCTCTATATGAGAAAGTGCGAACATCTCACCAGTGTAATGGCAACCAGGCCCACATACTGGATGGGATCCCTACCAAAAACGGTGTAGAGTCTAGTTGGGATTCTATAATGGGGATATTCCCTTAATGATGGCAAAATCACACCAAGCTAGTAACACCCCTTTGCAAATCCCTCAAACCCCCTTCACGGGCCTAGGCCTGGAATGAGGAGAGGTAGAGTCTAGTTGGGATTCTATATTACTAGGGAGATTCCCTTATTGATGGAAAACTACCACCAAGTTAGTAACATCCCCTTGCAAACCCCTCAAAACCCCTTCACGGGCTTAGGCTCAGAATGGGGAGTGATCGAGTTTGATAACACTGGTCCTCCACCTCCTGAGAACACTCCCCCAAAGGAGGACCCACCCTTCTATGAAGCCATGAAATACCAGTGGAGAGATTTACATCCACTCGCACGTGATCTCGTCAGAGATCTCCAAAATCTCTCCGCCACTAGTTCCCTCGCCAACCCGCGGACCCCTGAAACACATCACACTCGCCAAGGTTTCCTATTCAACTATGTGCCTGAACTCATAAGCCTGATCCTTAAAGACTACGTAGATGCTATCGACTAACTCTCAACTGATGGCCCCAACAGCCCCCGAGAAGTCGATGGAGGAGGCTCTGAAACCATCACTACTAGAATCCCCATTGGCCCCAAACCGAACACCAGACCCCATGCTAATCATCCTTTAAATGAAAATACCCAAGAAAATGACCCACCAGTGGGAGGGGCTGTAAGAGGTCGAGGAAATAGAGCCCAGGGAAACGGTTGAAACATAGACCATACTCATCACCTCCATCTCCACCGGAATCGAGAACCTTTCATTTTCAACGACAACTTCGGTGGCTTCAAAAATTTGAGGAATTATAGGAATCTTAAAAATTTGAGAGTTACCCAAATTCAGGACATGCACTCTCAACATGAGGGTGAAGCCTCCCGATCCGACACTGGGAGAGAGTTTGAAAACGAAACTGAGCATGCTATAATTCCACCTTTCTGCAAGGCAAGGTGAGTGAAATCCCTGGCTTGTATGGCACAATCCCCTCTAAGTGTCTGAGGTCCTCTTCACAACATGCCCCGAAACCCGGAGAAGCACCTTCTCAAGTTCGATCCCAAAAAGGGGAAATTCGCTGAAGACCACATTAGTAACTTATACCTAGACCTGAAAATGATGAGGGTGCAGTATGATGATGTAGCGTGTCGAATCTTTCCTCACACCTTAGAAAACAAGACTGCTACTTGGTATCGTTCATTGCCTGTTGCTTCCTTCTCAACCTAGGAAGAATTTCACCGAAATTTCCTTGAGAAATTATCTGAGGAAAAAACCCCTTCTATGCTCCTTACGGAGTTGAGCACCTTGAAGTGCCAGAAGAAGGAAAAGGTCAAATATTTCAACAAGCGTTTCGCGACCATCTTGAACAAGTTCCCCTTGAACATGGCCCTGGACGATTCTATCACTATTGACTATTACACAAGGGCCTTGTCGCGAGACATTGTTGTGTTTGTTAAACACGAAGCCAAAGCCACCTTGGCCGATAATTTCACCACTTCCCTCACCGCTAAAAAGGGTATGCTTTCCATAAGGGCTCTAGATCAGGACAATAGGGATGATCCAAAATCTACCGGGAAGAAGGAAAAACCCTCAACCAGTAAGTCTGGGGACAAGGATAAGGATAATTTTGATTTTGAAACATCGCTAAATCCCTAAAGCTATTAACAAATGAAGTCTCTGACTTAAAGAGGAAAAACAATGATCCTGCCTCAGGTAGAGAACCCCAAATTACTTTCTTTAGGAATAACAATAGCACGCCCAACCGTCCTCTGCCCAATCCCAACACAAAAATCAACGTAGAAGAGAATGGAAAAGATAACTTCTACTCATCTCATCAAGCTTCCCACTCTGAGAGAACTTACTCACAATGGATTAGTAGTATGAATGCAGTAGTGAATCAACTACTAGAAGATCAGACGGTAGGAGAGCTTGAGGAGGATGCTGACCCGAATGACGAATAAGTCTCTCCTCTGGATGAAAATTTAGGATCAACGGTCCTCAACTTCGAAGTGATCCATGGAGAAGGGCCTCAATCTGTGGTAGAGATTAAAATGGTTGAAAATCCCCAATCCAAGCCCCCTCGACCTATAGCCTGAGGAGAAAAGGCCCAGTAGCCTATCACACTTTTGAGGAGAAGAGGAAAGCATTTTTGAGGAAAATCCTACCCCTAAGCAGAGGAAACCAGGCCTTGACTCTGACCTCCTAAAAGTCTAGCTCCGCCGTTGCTCGGGGCACCCTTAAGGCTAGACCATCACTAAATTCACCCAAAAAGCCCATGGAAATAACCTCGCACCCAAATCCTGGGTACAATATTATCAAAGACATGAAGAAAACAAAAGCCAATATATCACTTTACGAACTTGCCCGAATAGCCAACCAACATGATTTGATTCTCAAGGCTTTTACTAACCCATCCTCGAAAAGTAGGCCTACCTTGGCGTCAAGAGCCAGCGACTCCACACCTTCCCAGGCCTCGGTGAACCTTGAGTCCATCATCAATGCCGTGAATGCTAATTCACGAGGATCTACACCCCTGTTTCTCCTGTATTTTGATATTTTTAATTTCAACATCCATAACTGCCTCGTCGACTCCGGAACGTCCACGAATGTCATGCCACTGTCTGTGTGCAAAAAAATGAATATCTGTCCTAAGAAAACCAATGCTAGGATCATTAAGCTCGACAGGTCCCAAGTTCCTATTGTGGGCGAGTTGAATAACGTCCTAATACACCTCTCCTCAGACTCCCGAGTCCATTAGTGCATCAACATAGTTGTCGTAGAAATTATTGAGGCCTACGGTTTGCTACTAAGTCGGGATTGGTCAAGCATACTACAAGGTTACTTCTCCACGTACTGGTCCCATTTGTGGCTCCTGTATAAAGGTAGGAACAACCAGATCCGAGTCGAAAGTGAGCCCTATATGAAACATACAATCACTTACCTTGAGGAAACCAATGAACCCATTAGTTTTGCATAGGAAGATCTGGGAATGTGATTTTTAGAGGCTTCTTTCCGGTGCTACCAAGCCGATCAATCCCCAGTATCTCCGAACGCCCAGTTGGAATTACTCCCTTGCACTGCTTCGCATCCTGCCATACTGGAAGGTCCACCCAATGGCTCCGTTATGGGAACATATTCTATGAACACATGCAACTTAGAGACACCCAAGAAAAAAATTTGTACCCTGTACTATGATGGTTTCAAGACTCATGACGGGGCCAGTGCCGTCTGTATCCTGATAGACCCGCAGAAAAAAAGTTCATGATCTCTTGTAGGTTGGAATTCCAGTGCACCAACAATACCTCCAAGTATGAAGCACTGATCCTGGGCCTCAAGAAAGTGATTGACCTCAAATTCGGCTGCTTGAAGGTAAATGGCGACTTCAAAATCATCACCCGACATGTACGTAACACTATTCATTGCCCATCTCCCCATTTGAAAGGGTATCAACAAGAGGTATGGTGCTTGATTTATGCTTTCAACGCTTTTGATATTAAGTAAGTACTTAGGATACACAATGAAATAGTCGATACATTGGAAAACGATGCTGCTAGGTTTACCCCATTAAGGGATGGTTTTTCTATTGAAATTGTGTATAAGCCCACGGTGCCAGATAATCTTACTAATTTACGCGTTTTCAATGATGATCAACAAGCACTAGATTTCATGTTAAATATAGAAATATTCAAGGATGCAGTTATCGAAGAGGAGGAGCATGAATTGGCTTTGCAAAAGGAAAGGGAAGGACACAAGGGGAGCCTAATACCCAAAGGAGTTGTCTTGCTCGAGAAATTATTTGACTTGCAAAACCACTTCCGGGGGCCTCCCAATACAAAAGTGAAAATTTCCACCCTATCGCACGAACAAGTGAACCTCAAAACATAAAAGGACCCAAATTTCATTAATCTCTGTACCAAGTGTACTCCCAAGGAGTGGCAGTGTTTTATTGAGCTATTCAGGAAGTACCGAGATGTTTTTTCCTGGACATACGTTGAGCTACGGACGTACGACACGAGGATTAACCAACATGTGATACTGATGAAGGAAGGCGTCAAATTGTTTCAACAGAATCTAAGAAAAGTGCATCCAACCTTGGAGCCAATGATTCAGAAAGAAATTAAGAAGATCCTGGACGCCTGCATCATCTTCAAGGTCCGACATTCGACATGGGTGTCAAATTTGGTCCGAGTCCGCAAGAAGTCTATTGAAATCTGCTTATGTGTAGACTTCTGAAATTTAAACCGGTCTTCCGATAAGGACACCTACCCTACTCCCCCCATGGAGTAGATTCTTCAAACTGTATTAGGTTCATAAATGTTCTTGTTGCTAGATGGTTTCTCGGAATACAACCAAGTGCTAGTGGCTGAGCTAGGCCATTTTAAGACAACGTTCAAAACTAAATGGGGAAAATTCACATTAAGGCGCATGCATTTATACCTAATAAATTCTGGAGTGACCTTCCAAAGGGCCATGGACATCTCCTTCTGGGGATTGATGGGACAGAACGTGGTGTTCTACCTTGATGATGCCACTGTGTTCTCCAAATGTAGGCATGACCACCTGCACCACCTAAAACAAATCTTTGAGAGGTGCCAAAAGTATGGAATCTCGTTGAACCCCAATAAAAGTATTTTTGTGGTCTTAGAATGAAATTTGTTGGGCCACAATATAACCCAGGATGGAATAGTGGTGGACCCGGACTATGCGAAGGCCATCGCCCAAATTTCTCCCCCAAGTAGTAAGAATGCCATGCAATCATTTCTCAGGGAAATCAACTTCCTTCGGAAATTCACATCGGACTTTGCACAAATTGTGAAACCCCTACAGAACATGATCAAGAACAACTCAAAATTTAAATGGAATCTTCCAGACAAAGAAGCATTCGAAAATATTAATAAAGCCATCGTGGAAGCACCAGCCCTACATAGTCCTAATTTCGGCAAAGGCTTTATCTTATACACTTTTTCCTCAAACTCATCACTTCCAACCGTCCTTACCTAAAAAGACTGCAACAACGATGAACGACACATATCCTTCATGAGTGCAGGGTTGCAAGGTGTCGAGTTCATTGAACTATCTGGACATGGAAAAGCAAGCATATGTAGTTTATAAGGTAGTCAAGAATTTTAGGCCATATATTTTAAAGAACCATGTCACAATGTTCATATCTCACCCAACATTCCGCTCACTGTTTGTGCAACAGGATCTGGGTGAGAGATGAGGTAAATGGATGGCGTGTCTTTAGGAGTATGACTTAGAAATGAACTTCGCACACATGGTTAAGGGGAAAGGATTGTGTCAAATGGCTGCTGAAGCCATCGACCCACGGAAAAATGATGAAGAGTGTTGGGAACATGAAATAGAGATGTACCAGACCGACTGCGCACTCCCACAAAGTTCCCCATCGTGGTACATAGATCTCCTGCTGTATCTCAGTCACGGTACCATGGAGCCAACCTTGAAAATCAAGCAGAAATGAGCAATAAGACTCAAAGCTGCATCCTATCAGATTTTGCAAGGAAATCTGTTCCACAAACATCACAATGGCGTCTTGCTGCGTTGCTTAGAACCTAGCGAGGCCCAACAAGTCCTAAGGGAACTACACGATGGCCCGGCCGGATGACACTACACAGGAGTTGCTACAACTCACAAGGTTATGCATGCTAGTTTTTATTGGCTCACTCTGTTTAAGGAGGCTCACGCCTATTTTCGAAAGTTCCCCTCATGCCAAAAGTTTGCCAATAGAGAAGCCCGAACATCTGCTCCATTATAGTCTGTTGCAGTAGAAGAACCATTCCAACGGTGGGGCTTGGATGTGATCGGAGAGATACTGCCACACTCCTCCAAGCAACATTGATATATCCTCACGACCACAAATTATTTCACGAGGTGGGTTGAAGCGATACCATTACACCAGATCAATGACCAAGAGGTAATATCTTTCAATACTCAGTACATCATGACCAGGTTCGACGTTCCAACCTCTCTCGTCTTTGATAATGCTACATATTTTTCATCATTTAAGCTAATGAGTTCGCTTTGGAAAATGTTATTGTCTTGAAACATTCCACCAATAACTACCCACAGGGGAATGGGTTAGCTAAGTCAACCAACAAGAACCTAATTCGGATAATTAAGAATACCCTGCTATATCAACATTGAGACTGACACAATGTCCTTAGCAATGCCGTCTAGGCTGATCAAGTCACACCTAAACCCTTTCTAGGAACCTCTCCATTCTTCCTGGTCTATGGGAAAGAAGTCATCCTCCCCTCTAATCTTTCCCTTCCTGCCCTTTAGTTATCCCAAGAAACACATGTTACCCCATGCCCTGCCTTGCAAACCTGCATAGACACCCTACTAAAACTAGAGGAAAGACTAAAATCCAGGGAAAAGTTTTCCATTCACTAAAGCCGAATAAAACGATGGTTTGAAAAAAAATATTCTAGGAACAAGGTCTTCAAAATTGGCGATCTCGTCCTCAAATGGAACAAGGCTCACGAAGACAGGGGGAAACACACCAAATTACAAGCCCTGTGGATAGGCCCGTTCCAGACCAAAGAGAAGGTCGAACTATACACGTATAAACTCCAAACCTTAGAATGGAGGATTGAGGTCCTCTCGATGAACGACCACGACCTCAAACATTACTTCACATGATGGCCCCTAGGCTGTATCCACACTTTATATCATAGTATTTTTTTCTTTGTTTAATCGCATTCGTCATGTTTCTTTTGTTTTTTTCAATAAAATACTTGCCTTGAGCAAGGCCCCAGAATTTCATTCGTCAATGCCTCAATTCGAAGGATAAATACAACAGTTTCTCAAAAGGCAAGCTGTACCTGAATCTCTGCCTGCGAAGAGTGAGCCCAGAAACATAAGTGGCCTAAGTATATCTTTGATAACCACTTTGTGGGAGGAACTCGACCAAGTCATAGGACCCTAGTGCAAATAACCGATCCGACGCATCAACTTGGAAATTGCTGTTGAAATTTATTGGTGGAATAGGTGACTGGATGAAAGGGGAAAATGGCTAACCTCTAATGGAAAAAGGGTATTCGAGAAAACCCAAAAGGCATCCAAATAAAGACAAGGAGCAACCTCTCTTGCATGTAACACGAGTCGAGATCCCTCATCCGCCTAGGCAGTATTTGCCAGATAAAAATAAGTGCCCTGAGCATAGACAAATAAGTGCCCTGAGCACATAAAAATAAGTGCTATTAGCACACGAAATAAGGGTAAGGGATTGAGAAAGGCTTCCTGCGCATAGAGGTAATGCGACGACTTTGCCGGGGTACTGACTAGGCTCGCTGGCAGCGGAGCAACGTTTGTGACTCCTAGGAAGTGACTCTGCCGCGGCCCATCAAGATTGCTGGCAGTGGAGCAACACAAGATACCAATAACTATATTGAATCCATTGAAGCCCGTGATGTTACTTCGAACCCTCTTGTCCGGTATCTAGGAACAAAAGGGCACAATGAACAACATTCCGCGTAGTGAAATCAAGTGAAGTGAATGCACGAAGGCAAAAGAGGATGCCAGTGGGACCCACAGAAGCAGAAGGAAGAGCTTGATAAGCCCTCCCACCCCCACAAGATTAAGCACAAGCAGAGATTCATGGTCCTACCAATGAATTGCCAATTTTTGTAGCCGTTACAACACCCTCTGAAATTTGGCATCAGTCTGAAATTTTAGAGTCCTTGTTGCTTTTGATGAGGAAAAGCTTGTTTCCCAACATTGGCCATGGGCCTCAGAAGCCCACCCTAGACAGGTAACCTCAAATCAAAATATGACTTTAATTTTTTCCTCTAAGTAAAGTCGCAAAGTCACACTTCCCTCAATCTTCGATATTTTGCGACTTAGCGACCTTGCCAAGGTCGCCAAGTCGCTAGGTCACAAACTCCATTAGAAGCTTACATTTTCCACCATGCGACCTCGCAACCCAGTGACCCCCAGGTTTCTAGGTTGCAAGGTCACAAGGCAGTAAACGTACGCAAATAACCTCCCATGAGACCTTGCGACCACCATTAATGCCCACACGTGCGACCTCTTTATAAATACAAGAGTCATGTAGGTGGCATTCAACCTGCACGATGAAGTTCACAAAGTGTATAACAAGCTGATCAGAGTGCGTTTTTTACAGGTAAGTTATTGAAACCTCATGCAATTACTGTTTTTGTTGACTGTTGACCCTACGTGCCCCTCTAAGGCTCCTTTTCTCCCCTGCTCATTCCATCATGCACAGACCAGTTCTAATCCCTTTTTATATCTCCTGCAACTTTTGATACCCTTCCCTATACCTCCTATGGTCCCTTCAAAATTTATTTGCTTCCTTCCCCTGGATTTTTCCCAAATTTTCTCGTAGGTTGCACCGGCCTGCTTTTCCACCCAGAAAATCCCTAATGCGACCTCGCGACTTTGCGACCTTGTGACCTCGCAACCTAGTCACTGGGTCACTAAGTCACAAAGTCGCAAAGTCACAATGTCCTAATCATTCACGTAGAATCGACCTTGCGACCCTACGACTAGGTCGCTAGGTCACATCCCTTCCAGACCAAGACCTTTGTGACCGATGTAGGTCGCAGCAACCTAGGATTATTTGTTGCAACCTATCCTGCTGATCACTTAGCCTCCCAGATCAGCTAGGACCCTAGTTGGTTCAGTCAGGTATTTTTGTATTTGCCTCGATGCCATCTGTCTTATCGTGGGATTGTTTTTTGAATATGCCAAGTAATATCGAAGCCGAACTCGAGTGCGTGTCTATATCTTCGGCCTTAAGCGACATGGAGCCCTTGAAAATTCAAAGAAGGCACACAAGCCCATAAATAGATCCATCAGAGGGTGACATGCCTCCTCCACTGACTCCAATCTACGGGGACACTGCTTGTGTTCTCGAAAAAGGTGCGAAGATGTCATGGTATGAACTCTACCAAGAGTTCACGAAGCAGGAATTCCCAAAATACCTCGTGGACCGACATGTATACATACAGGTGAAGAGGTCCAAACTACATTATGTGGTTTCCCACCTGCCAATATTCTCGTGCACATAAATGATTGAATGGATCCTCCAAAAGGTGGATTCAAAGCACTGGGTAATCCGAGACCACATAGGGAAAGCTTTCGCCAACCTGATCAGGGGGGATGCTGAAGTATATTATTCACTCCCGAGTAAAGAGTAGTCCTTCAATGCTTGTTGGATTGAAACACATGATGTGCCAGTACAAGACAACCTGAGGGGCTGGTGGGAAGACCCTGAAAAGTTCAAAGGAAAGAAATATCAGGAATATAAGACCGAGAGTCTGAGGAAGGTGTACAGGCTCGTCGCATCCATGATGTGCCAGATGTCTGGAAGGATGGATGCCACTACCTTTAGTGGGGCATGGGTTCCCCTCATGTACGCAGTCACCATCCATGACACTCGCTTTAATTGGGTGCATCTATTAATTTCAGCTCTAAGGGCCAATATATTAGCAGCATAGGTGCCGGAGGAACGATTAGCATTAGAGTTATATATGGCTTCCCACCTCCTAGATGCAGTGTTCTCACGATGTCACTTTGATGATTGGGCGCATAACTGGAATGAAATGACCAGTGGATCGATGTTTTATGGGATACCAAATATAAGTAAGACATTGATGTGATCTTAGATAAGTTTATCACCGCGCTATACCGTCATCTCTTTAATGAAGATCCACCTTGCATGTCTAGAAGAGCCATGGAGACGATCATCGAGGTAGCATACTGGCTCCCCATATGAGAAGGCACCTTCATCAAATTTTTGGATCGTTCAAGGCGCCCCATGCATTTCCCAAGTTTGTTACTGATAAGCTGCTACTCTAAGAAGTATGCTACCAAATGACGGACGATTTCTCCAAGAAACTGAGCAAAGGTAAGCCGAAACCATGGCCTACCCTTGCACTCACAATTGGTGCCTACATGGTAAAAGGCTTCAAGGAAGTGGAATCAGAAGCCGAACACCTAAAGGGCTTCCATTTCGTGAACTTAGCTTTCCGGTCCTAAGACCCTGAAAGGATCGTCCCCGCACACTGCAAGCGGGCCAAGTTTAACTGGACTTATCATCACATAGAGTGTGTTGTAGAAGATGAAGTCAAGAACTGGTACAATGCACTCAGGGAGGCAACCCCTGGAGAGGAAGTTGAATTGGATGGAAACCAAGGAGGTCAGTCCCAGGATGACCAGACCCTACAGGAAAGAGCGGATGCCATGAAATTGGAAACACCAATGAGAGGAGCATCGATCTCTCATCCCAAAAAGCCAAAAAACACCACGGGTAATGAACCTCCCAAGGATCCAGAAGGAGGAGGAGACAAAGAGGCCAAGGAACAACAAAATTATGAGCAAAATAAAAGAGAAGAAGAACTTAAGAAAACCCAAGATGCTCTGGTGCAACAAACCGAAGAACAAAAAAAAATGCAGCAAAGGGATGAAAAAAGAAAGAAGCAAGCAGAAGATGCTCATATAAAGATAGAAGAAGAAGAACAACAGATAATAGAAGTGAAAAACAGGATGAAGCAGGAATAGGACAGAGAAGAAGTAGAAAAGAAAAGGGAGGAAGAGGAAGCTTAGAAACAACGAGAAGAGACATCCAAGGATGTAGAGGGGAGAGGGTCGCAACCCTTACAAATCGGGAAGTGGGTAGACCTGCCACCTATCGACATACCCCTAACAACCCCCATGACAGGAGTGCACCTCCCACTTTCAGAACTCGGTATCTCAGAGGAACAAGAAGATGACGTACTGGATCTAACAAGATTATCTTACGATCAATACACTTACAGGATTAGGCAGGAGAGAAGAAAATTTCTTGCGTGGAATTTGACCGAGCCTCTGGCAGTAACCACACAAAAGGACATAGTACTAGACACCAGGACAAACCCCATAATGATAACTTGTGCCGAAACCGCCTTTTCAGCTTCCACAGAGGAAAATGTCAACAGAATGAGCAGAGAAATCTTATTACTACAAAACAGGCTTCGTATATCTGAGCAAAGGGCCACTTAGGCAGAAGAGGATAAGAAGGCCCTGGAGACCAAAAACCAAACGCTCCAGCTTGCACTCACTCAAGCCAACGGACTACAAGCCGCTATCCAAGGAGAGTTGGATATCTTGGGTAATACTATGA